>BHFT01002036.1:0-44910 GCA_004320025.1 Laticauda laticaudata | reverse complement strand
GCATGTCTTTCCCCTGAATGCTGACTGCATGCGTGCTGCATCCTTTTATATCTGCAGAGCTGATGCAATTCATGCTCCTCTCATGCGCAGTGAATGCTTTGCATCCGATATGCATCCGCGCAGCATCCGCTTTGCTTCCTATAGGTGTCCATGATGCATCCGCGTCATCTGCTATGCATCTGCCCCTTCCGCTATGCATCCACTTTGCAATTCTCCCCCGGAACCCCCTTGGAGGTGTCATCCACTTCCATCCGCTGTCATCCATTAGGCTTCCTATGAACATCCATTTAACATCCCCGCTACGTACTACCCACGTCTGTTCTTTTCCATTCTTTTCTGTTCTGTTTATGCAAATTTTCACAACTTTTTGGAGCGTATGACAACGGATGGAGTCACCCCTGAAATTTTGCGCATCCGCTGTGTCCTTTATGCATACATTTTGCATCTGTCGGCCAGTGGGACCTAGCCTTTAAGATTGAAGTTTAATGAAATTTGTGGTTATGATACAAATGAGTGAAAGAGTGGAACCCTGCTCTATTTTTGCTTCAATGAGTTGTGTTGGAAAGGAAAGCACTCTAACTCTAACCCTCAACATAGGTTGACCTGCCCATATGGGAATTCTTCCCTTGTAGCATACTTGTGAATAGATAAGGAATTCTCAAATGAAATTCCATGATAGAACCTTTGAATTTTCTTGGTCCCAATGCTGGAAGGAGGCACTGGGAAAGTTCTCTTGTTGGGACTATTAATATGACCATTGAAAAGAGAAACTATTGGAATGGCTACCCTTCCACCAAGAAGTTGGGGTAAGGAGATGCATAACTATCATACTTCAAAAAGTTGATCAGTGGGGAAGTCGCTCCTCATCCTCCTCACCTTCAAAATAGTGGGTGAGAACTCAGCTTTTATCAGTGTTGCCTTTTATGAAATCAGATGAAATATGCCTCATACATCTATTTCCAGGGGGAAAAGAGATACAGCTGAGTTATTTAATCAAAGTTGTTTGTTTTGATCCATGTTGACATGGTAAGTACAAATTCTGTTCTGTGATATCCACAACCAAAAAATTAACCTGCTCAATGCTGAGGATACATTTTGCATGCAGAAAGTATTACAATCAGTTTGCAGGATCCCTGGGTGGGATTAGAAACTCTAAAAATTGTTGGCATAACAGGGATGTCAAACTCACGGCCCTCAGGCCGGATGCATCATGTGCTGGCCACTCCTATCCCCAGTTTAGCGAAGGATAAAAAAGTCACGATACATCACATGACATCGCGAGTTTGACAATCATGGTGTAGGCTATCCTGAGCTCTGTGGACCAATAATGTACTTGGTATAAACTAGGTGAAACTTTTCTTGCTGTTAATTACACACACTTTTCATTTGAAACTGCTTTTGTTAGCAAAAAAGCTTGTTTAATAATAGCCTGCTCCTGAAACCACATGAATGGAAGTGTTTCAAACCAATTGGCACCCAGCTTCTAAGTGCATTAGGTGGCAGCTGAAATATATCACACTTCCATGCACAGTGCAGATAACTGAGCTATTAGTTGCATTATTGGCTTTTGCTAGTTTTAATTGATTAAAATCCAAGTGGTACTTGGACTGGGCACCAATACAACTATATTTATATTCCAATCTTAAATACATTATTGAGACTACAGAAGTTTCGTTATTGGCTACTAGAAGACAAAGTTACAGTTAAAATGGATTCTATTTGTTGGAGTACAGATTATACAAGTATAGGATATGAATTTCACTCCTTTACGGCACATATTCTCCAATTCATCAAGCATTGTATCCATTTTTGGGCCATTTAGTCATAGGATGTTTAAAATATTCCTCTAAAATACTTATTTTCAAAAATAGTTTGTAGATCTTAATGATAGCATACTCAATATTGATATACAGATCTAATTCAATGAAAGCTTTCTCATTGGTAAAATAAAAATTCTTACATTTGTCCAATTTAAATCTTTCTATCAACTGAGCATAAACAAACCCTTGTCCAGTATAATTGTCTCTTTCCGATTCTCTTGTTTTTAATTTAGGTTCTCTTTCAGAAAAAAAAGTCAGTAAGTCTATGTAAGTCAGTGTGGTTTGTGTAACTATCATTATTATTTTATGAAAAGCTTCTTGACGTAACAATCATAGAGGAATTTGTTTTCTACCTGTTCCAGGCCTGCCTCCATCTGCTTCAAGGAAATATTAATGCCCGTGGTTATCAATAAATTGTCATCTCTTCCTTACCAGTTCAAGATAGTTTATTTTAAGATTATAGCAGCAGGACACTGTTTTTGCAAAGCTGCCACAATTCCACCTAATAAAAATGCAAATGTACTCCCATCTCTGGCATCACAATCTGATTGTGACGTTGTGATGTTTTCCTTGACTACTAAATCAATACTGATATGTAAATCACAATCACAAGAGCATCATGAAAAAGGAGTAGCAAAAGGACTCCAGCAACAGGACAAACAATACTGCAAAAGTAAAGCAAGATTTTATATGGTAGATATCGAGGGAATTTTAAAGGTAGGGCTTCACAATGCTTGTAGGATATTGAACTCAGGACACTGAACTCAGACTTGATACTGAAATGGTAAGTTGCTGCCCACATACAATCATGGAAGAACACAAATCATAGGATGGAAAATCTTTTAAAACAGGAGCTAAAATGGAAACTTCATGGCTTCTCTGCTTTTCTCACCTTTGAATCTCCTCTCAGAGGCTTAGATCACCTCCATATTTTTATGCACTTGGTTATTTTTCCTTTATATCTTTCTCTTAGAACCTTTCTATACTGCTGGCTGAATAAGCATTACTACGTAAGGATATAAAAACAAAACAAAACAAAAAACTTTTGGAACGTGTTGTAATTGATTGCCCAAACCTTTAGTATTCGTAGTCCAAAGCAGGGCCTTGCAGAGATTTATACATGCATCTTTGACTTCATAGAGCTGGAGCCATAACAATTTAAGCTGAAATTGGTTATCATGCTGGAGCATTATACAAGATATAGTCTGACAGCAGCCATAAAAGGGGGCATTTGTTATTGCATTCTGAGTTTTGTTTTGGCTAATGGTACATTCACAAAGAGTTGCAAAACAAAAATACCAATATTTTAATACAGTGTCAAATAAAAATGATGATGCTTTTACAAGAAAATATGATTCACAGCGTAAGCAGTAGAATTTCAATGAAAGATTTTGTAGAGAAACTAGCATTCTTATCTATTTCTATACGACAAAAATTCTCATTGGATTTATCTATTTGTCCCCTCAAGTTAACCCAAACAGTGCATACATCACAACAATTCTTTGAATCAATAAATCTCAAAATTGCTACCTTAAAGAATGCTTAAAAATCTGAGACCCCTTATTCATGTGGAATTGAAATTTCCATTATGTTCAAGGCAGTGTCATTGTGGCTGTTTCAGCATCTCTGTGGGCATGTGATCATGATTTCTGATGCTTTCTGCCACAGGCAAAGTCAATGGGGAAGCCATCAGGAAATCGGAGGTCACTCCTTCTCCCATTGGTTTTTCACCCTCTTGTGGTCATTCTCATTATCTTAACCCTAACCCTGAAGATGGAACTCAAATATTTTGGCCACCTAATGAGAAGGAAGGACTCACTAGAGAAGAGCCTAATGCTGGGGAAGATTGAGGGCAATAGAAGAAGGGGACGACAGAGAATAAGGTGACTGGATGGTGTCACTGAAGCAGTAGGTGTGAGCTTAAATGGACTCCAGAAGATGGTAGAGGACAGGAAGGCCTGGAGGAATGTTGTCCATGGGGTCGCAATGGGTCAGACAGGACTTTGCAACTAATAACAACCCCTTCTGCCATTATTCTTCTTGCCCTCTCCATGGGAAAGAGATTCTGGGATATCTGAATCATGCCTCTCTGATGGAGCTTTGCTGGTGAATCTAGTGGGATCTATGTGCCAGCAAAATAGATTTCCTCTGACCAATCTACCACTTATAGTTGTCCAAAGGGTTGGAAGAGTCTCCAGAGCAGTGTTTCTCAATCTTGGCAATTTTAAGATGTGTGGACTTCAACTCTCAGAATTATTGGCTGGGGAATTCTGAGGTTAAAATCCATACATCTTAATGTTGCCAAGTGTGTAGAGGATATTTAGGAGCCACAGCAGTATAAGAGGAGAGCTCACCTCTTAAGTTTTGGTTTTTTGTACTGCTGTTTAATTCTGTGTTGGATTTTAGCTACTGGACATTATCCAGCTAAAAATAAGAACTTTTGAATTATTACTGGTTTCAATGTGATGGACTTAGTCATGGGCTTTACCATCATAAAATGCACTTTGCCTGGGTCCTCTATCCATGAGCTCTGCCAAATTAAATATAAATTAGGTTTGGAACAATAGATGGACAGCCACAAACCAGAAATTTAAAATAAGAACAAGGTATGGTAGAATAAGAGACACATACTTTTTTTATGTTTTGCCTTGGGAAATAATAGAATATACATTAAATATTCTTCTATTGACTCCTCCAGACAGTCCCTTTGGCTTTGTTCCCAGAATAAGGTTACTTCACATTTACATTCTCATACTAATATGTAACTCACACAAGCTTATAATATCAGCGTTTAAGATTCTGGCTTCAAAAGCAATGGCCATTCTATCACAGTTCCCGAGTAATTCCATCACAATAATTCCCTCAGTACTTGTCATGGTGGAATTTTCCAGTCCATTTGTCACAGTATCACCTTATCTTGCTCCACTGAGGCTCCTAATTGCTTACTATATTTAAAGAGCTTCTTGAGAATTTGTCCAGAGACAATGAATGAGCAGATTTTTTGACTTTTACATTAAAGGGGGAGTGAGGGGAGAGAGAGAGGGGCGAGGGAGAGAGAGAGAGAGAGAGAGAGAGAGAGAGAGAGAGAGAGAGAGAGAGAGAGAGAGAGAGAGAGAGACTATGTGTGTGCTGTTTCTAAATTGTGGAAGTACTTTGAATGGAGTATTTTAAAGCTTTGCCAAAATGGCTGGTTGCCATGATATATCATTTTTCCTCTTTCTTCCAGCATAAAAAACTGACCTTTTAAAAATTATCTTTTTCTGTGTTTTCTCAAGACACAATCCTGCCAGTGATTTTATGGTTTAGCTTCCATCTCAGGTAAACATGACTATGTATGATTTTTTTTTTCTTTGAAAGATGAATCGGTTATGATCTGTGCATGAAGCACTGGGAAATTTAGGAGATTTTCAAAGGAACAAATTCCATTTGAAAACTTTATTCCTATGCCAAGCTGAAATGACTGCAGTCTTAAATTTCTTTACTACCAAAAGGTTTCTCTTCCATTGTTAAGCAGCTATATTTCACTAAATATCAATGTTGTTCATTGCTCTGTGAAACTAAATAATGAGGCATTCATTCAATTTGGTTATAGTGATTTTAAAAGACTGATATGTTCTTGATGCAGAAATATTGGCTTTGTACAGCTGCAAATAAATCTACTAGAAGGATGACTGTATTATTACAAAGGAATCTTTATAGATGGACACGAATATGTTGTAGTCTGTTCAGTTCATATGATATTAACTATGCAATAGAATATAGTTTGCTTGGTTATAGAAAAAAATAGTAACACATTTGCAAGGAATACTTTATTCATTCCCCCATCACCTTGTTTTATGTTTTTGTTTGTTTTTCAGAAGAAGAAAAGAGATTCCACAATCCTGGCTTCTTTTCCAATGCTGTCAGATTATTCCTACCAATCACTTCAGAATGTTGTTAATTGCCCTGATGCTGTGTGGTAAGATTAAAACAAATGATATACCTATGTCTAATCAGAGTAGAATGGACAGGACTAAGACTTTTGGCTGTTGACACAACTACTAGTCAATATTAAAATCTTTCACTTTTAGTTAGATATTTCATATGCACGAAATAGCAAGTATTGGATTTTTTTTTAATGGGAATTAAATTCCATTTAATTTCGCTGAAACCATAGTGTATGAATATAGATGTGTGATACCAAGAAAATGTCAAGTTTTAGAATTGCAGCCCATTCTTTTAAATTCTAAGCTTTTCATTGAACAGGACTGGGTGTTTTTGGCTAGTAGTTAATGTCTTGAGATAAGAAAAAGAGACACAGCTGATGAATACACATATGTGTAACAACAATAGTAATTTAGTCTAGTGGAAAGAATTCCAGTAACCAAATATTGACTTTATCAACCAATACTAAACTACTGTAAGATAAGAAATTCAACACCTGCAGAAGTTTAGAATGGGGATCCAAGATAGTTTCAAAAATGTCAGCAGCATCACTATCACAGCTAAATAAATATCACATGACTAGCACATGGGCATAGGCTTAGTAAGATCTCTATTTCCAAAGTTTAAATGGGTGAGTATGAAACATTTGGATGGAAAAGTAGTTATTCAGTAGATATTTGTATCCAAGATGCTATATTTCCCCAGCTGAGGCAGTCAATGCAAATCAGAAAAGAAATATGGGGAATGGCAGGATATTCTAAGGAATTATAGAAATAATTTGGAGAAGAACTCAGCTCATTTTTTTAATGAACTTTCCACTGCTGTGGCCTATTATTAAATCTGTTCAAGACATGAGCTTTTGGTTTGTGCTAAATTAATTTTCCAAGATTTCTGTTAAAAACAAGGAGGGTCAACTAAGAGGTTTGGTATACATATGGAAAAAGAGAGAAGGATTTTCTAAGGTTAACTTAAACAACCAGATCTCATGTTATTGAAAACGGTATCACTTGCAGCACACTGTTTCAATTCTAAGTAAAAATAAATAAAAGGATGTAAGTTGATACCTGAAATTCCCCTGTTTCAAAATCTTGCTGTATGGATGCCTTCAAAGTTAAAATGAATGCTACTAGTAAACATTTTAAGTGAAACTTGCACCCAGCAAAGCAATAAGCAGCTATTCTTGGTGGGGTGGGGGGGGGGAAACACATTTTCTTTCTTAACAAATNGGTGGGGTGGGGGGGGGGAAACACATTTTCTTTCTTAACAAATGAGTGACAAAGGAAAATTCAAAATTCTCCTCTGGGTGCAGGCAAGACCCAATAAAAGTGTCTGAATGTGTTTGGTTTAGGCTAAAATGGAACTGGGGATTTTGTGGTTCAGAGTGTTAAAGGGATTCAAATATTATCATAACATATTGAGTGAACTAGGTTATATAAAGCCCTATTATAGTTTATCTGAGGGTAGTACATTAGCATAACAATTGTGCTTTGTTATCCCAGGATTAGGGTTTAGCATATTCTATGAACCAAGCCACTGTTTGCTATCTCCTTTGCTTTTTACCCTAGTGTTAAATCATGGAGCTCAGTTGCAACTCTGGGTTTTATACTTTAATTGAGAATTAGAATCCTGTAAGTACATGGGATATAATAATCGGGAAAAAATTACTTTGTGGGGTCATTTTAATCTGAAAACTTTAATGCTGTATGCCAGGGGCATCAAACTTGACTTCCTTGAGGGCCGCATCAGGTTTGTGTTTGACCTCGGGGGGGGAGAGAGGGTGTGATTGGGGGGGCATGGGCAGCTTGACGTCACTCGTGCCAAGGGCACCTATGGCAGCCCAAGCACTCTGCCAGTGAAAATAGGCTCCTGAGCTCTGTTTTCAACTGGGACAGCCTCCTGTAACCCTCTGCCAGCGAAAATGGAGCTTGGGAGAGCCACATGCTCTGTTTTTGCTGGCAGAGGCACTGAAGGCCAATCCGTCACCGTTTCCAGGGCAGCCCCATGGGCCATATCTAAGCACCCTGCGGGCTGAATCCAGCCCATGGGCCTTGAGTTTGACACCCCTGCTATATGCTGAATTCAGTGTCAGGGCTCCAACAAACCAACTCCCATTCAAATCATGAGTCTCTAGCCGCATCTCTCAGAGTTTTCAAAAAACTATTTATTATGAGTGAACGTGCTGGCATTACCTGGATGCAGCCAACACTGAGAAACATCATTCATCTCACCCTTGACCCTGGTCTTTCCCCACCCCCTGGATGTATATTCTCCAATGGGACACATCCATAGCCAAAAGTCATCAATCATGCTCTCCAGTAATAATCTTGCGTGCCAGAAGCTTTGGCCACTTAGCAATTATTCTATGAAAATATTTAAGGCATGCATTACTTCCCCCACTCCCTTTTTGCTGACAACTCTAAAAGACCAGGGAAATATTTTTGAGTTGACACTCAGCGTGGATCAAATTTTGTTCTGTGTTTCTACTCAAGATCAGCCAGGCAATTTGAAGCAGTAAGATGTGAATTTTAGACTTGGCGTAAATTCCAACACATGAAATCAAATTTCGCAGAAAAAAATGTTGAGGCCAATACTGAGTCACAGCTGGCTATTGAACCATGAGGCATCTTCCTGATGCAGTGTTTTCCAATTCTCATGGAAAAGTGCTTTTAAACACCATTGAATTTTTCACTGAAAATACTTTCCTTGGTTGATAACTGTTATGTGTGATTCCTTTCCTAATGTAATATAAATGATAAATGAGTTAAAGCATATTTTAGAGAAATTTGTTTTTTGCTTTTCATGTTACAATGCTACAGTGTTACAGTTTGTCAACCCTCTTGCATTATTGGTTACTGTCTCCATGGCCAAACTTTAAAATGTCCAATTAGTTTAAAAAATGCTTTTTGGAAAATTAAAAAAGATCAAAACTCAGATCTGGAATCTGGAATATCCACATCTCTGATTAAAATCTATGAACTGTTATAAAGAATGAATCAATTGTTCAAGAATCCTACCAAATTAATACTATGGTGGTGTTTGAATTGAGCAAGTGTAATGGATGTTTATTAATTTATGTATGTTGTTCCCACATAATAAAACCACATGTGCTTATTTCAGAAAAGTGTTGACTGAAAATTCTAGTCCCAGTTACTGAATAAGAGCCCTATCTTTGTTCTCACAAAATGAGAATGTTCCCAAATGTTCTCATTTATAACTTCTTGGTTCACAATAAAAGCATACTAATATAGTATCAAAACTAGAGTAAATTTCTTCCTTCCTTCCTTCCTTCCTTCCTTCCTTCCTTCCTTCCTTCCTTCCTTCCTACCTTCCTTCCTTCCTTCTTTCTTTCTTTCTTTCTTTCTTTCTTTCTTTCTTTCTTTCTTTCTTTCTTTCTTTCTCTTTCTTTCCAGTCAATAGAGACTAGATTTTGTTGGTTTAAATACAAATGACTTTAAAGGTCACTCTAATCTAATTTAATCTAATTCAGGGGTGTTAAACTCGTGGTCCACAGCCCAGATGTGACATGTGCTGTCCCGCCCCTTCTGGTTTAGCAAAAGGGGCAAAAGTTCCGATATGTCATGTGATGCTGCCATGATGACATGAGTTTGACACCTGTCATCTAATCTAATCTAATCTAATCTAGTCTCTAGACATGGGGAGACAACACAGGAAGACAATAAAGAAGTAATCAAGTGATTATTTTTTTTGAAATCTTCCCTAGCCAACTAGTTGACTGGTGCACATGAAGAGGATCTTGAGATCTTAATAATTTTATACAAGAAATGCAAGTTCAGTTTTGAAAACACATAGCATTTAATGCTGATGAAGAAACATTGCCATAAACATGATCAAATGTTCAATCCCAGTTAGCAATCTTTCAGTAATATTTTGTATGAACCAACATGTTGAGACAATACAACACTATAATCTAATTCTGAAAATAGTAAGTTTTCCCATTTGTAGAACTGATGATAGTAGAGCATAGAAAGATTTTGTGAGCACATTTGGTAGTCAGATCCAGGTTTATGGATCTCTCCTACAGTATATGTTTCCTTGAAACCAGCAGATCAACTCTGGGAAACAAAAAGGATACAACCAGTCAGAAATATGTGGTATTATGGAGATTTTACACAAGCTCTGTGGGGGAAATTGGACAGAACCCCTCACAAATGTTTGATGTTATATTTATTTTACACAACTCATTCAACAGGAAACTTACAGAGTGAATAGAGTGCATTCAACAAGCAAGAAGACATCAGGCCAGCAGCTGTGCTGAGTGTTACAGCTACAAGGTTATAAAAATCCAGCTGATGAGCCTTATAGTCACTCCATTCTATGAGCTCAGCTTGGCAGTTTTACTAACTATAGCATTTCAGTGCTGACTGAGGAATGACATAAGACTGATTTATTTTGCTGACATCCCCTCCCTATGACTTAAAACCTAGCCTATCCTTAGATATGGTAATATTATGCCAAACAAGATTTTAAGAAGAAATCCTATCAGAGTGTGCTCCATTGAACTCAATGTTTCTTTTAAATAAAATGATATAAAGTTTCAATGAAGACTTTCTCCTGAATAAAGAAAACACTATTCTCTAAAGCTAAAATTATATGGACTGTGTCCTTAAAATCATCTATATATTGTCCCACTAATTTAACTAGTTTAATTTAGTTTAGTTTACCTTACCTTAGTTCATAGTTTAATTTATTTTATATAGTTTAGTATAGCTCAGCTAAGTTTAAACAGAAATAATCTAAATCTGGTAATATTTTGAAATTTCTGCAGCAGTCTAAAACTTAAAATAAAGGAGTTCAGTTCCTTTAGTTGAATATTTTTCAACCTTCAATCTGCCAAGTAATTAATAACTAATGTATGTAGTAAGTTTAACAGTATCACATATATCTAAATACATGGTAGCTATTCTTTTTTAAAATCAAAACCAGTCAAAATGTTTTATTTCTGAAGATTTAGCTCCAGAGAGAATGTATTACTTTGAGATTACACATTTGCTCTGGCAAGCCTCAACAACACTGCTGGTTGCCACCTGTGTACACATTTCAGATCCTAGCCACGTATCTTTGCAGCCTTGGAGAATGCTCTTTGAGCAGAAACATATGAGGTCAGAATTACAAATTTTTCCAATAGATATGTCTCCCTGTACAATTCACCCTTTTTCCCTTTCAGCTGAAGTCTAGTGTTGCTGCTCTATCCTTTTACAAATAAAGTAGGAATGTTCTGAAAGTTGCAAGTAGAAATTTTCCCACATACTTAGGGTGGGAGAAGCAGAAGAAGGAACAAAAAGAAGCAGATCACCTTTTGAGACCTTCTGACAAACTAAGTCAAGGGGGAATCCAGATTCACTTTACAAACATGTTACTAATTTAACAACTGCAGTGATTCACTTTACAGGTATGACAAGAAAAGTTGTAAAATGGGACAAAACCAAAGGTGGTATTCAGCACATTCTGACCAGGTCCTTACGATTTATATTGATTGCTTCCTAGTATGATTTGATTGCTTTTTATACCCTTTGACTATCATTAAGTCATTAAGTATTGTACCTTATGATTCTTGATGAATGTATCTTTTCTTTTATGTACACTGAGAGCATATGCACCAAGACAAATTCCTTGTGTGTCCAACCACACTTGGCCAATAAAAATTTCTATTCTATTCTATTCAGTTCTGGAGAACCGGTACTGGAAAGGTTGAGTAGTTCGGAGAATGGATGGCAGAAATTTTGAGTAGTTTGGAATATTATCTCTGACTGGCCCTGCCCCCATCTATTCTCTGCCTCCTGAGTCCCAGCTAATTGGCTGGGTTTTCTTTTTTTGCCCTGCACCAGAGAATGGAGCTTGAAAGCAGGTTAGTGGGGTGGGGAGGGAATGGAGATTTTGCAGTATCCTTCCCACCACATTCACCAAGCCACCCCCACCAAGCCAAGCCCACAGAACCAGTAGTAAAAAAAATTGAATCTCACCACTGGGCAAAACTCACTTAACAACTGTCTTGCTTAGCAACAGAAATTGTGGGCTTGTTTGTAAACCTTAGTTGAAGATTATCTGCACTACAATTATGCTGGCCCTCTGCTCAATAGTACTGGATAGCCATAAAAGAGGTTCAAAGGCATTACTGCTTTCTAATGTCCAGCTTCCTAATGTCAAGTAAATAACAATTTCTGGTTTGGAAGAATTTCATAGGCAAAAATATGAGACTGATGGAAAACTGTCAATGGCCCAGAAAGCAATGGAGCATTTGCTAAATCCTGAACATTTCTGTATGTTTGCATTTCTCTCTTTTAAGAGCAAAGAGATGAAGGAAATGAAAATTTCACTTGGGTTGTAGAATTTTTTTTTCCAAATTTAACCCTTTTTAAAGAGCTAATATATAATGATATATGCAGTGTAGTGTAGTAGAACATACTAGTACAAAAAATATAAAATAATTAGTATAGTATAGTATAGTATAGCATAAAATAATAGAATGTAGTGTAGTGTGGTGTGGTATAGTACAGTGCAATACAGTATAGAAAAGTACTCCAATCCAACCCAATGGTATACTATACTGTACTATTTTATATTATGTATGTATGTATGTATGTATGTATGTATGTATGTATGTATGTATGTATGTAATTAATTCAACTTTGTTCGGGTATTTTCCCACATCATTATAGTTGTGCTTTTAAAGTTGTAGCAACGTTTCAGCAGAATCTGATTCTGTCATCTGCCATCATCAGGCTTCTGTATATGTGTTCGTCTGTGAATCAGATTTTCCATAGCCATCCCTTCTGTTTTAAATTTGGGGCTAGCCTACTGCTGTGGCAGAATGGTTTTTTTCTTCATCCTGATTGGTTGGGAGTCCTTGGTCTAATGTTTATTGGTCCTTGGAGTTTTGCTGTTATTCTGCTTGATTGGTGTTTCTTATATCTTCGTCTGTGTTTTGTGGCTTTTTTTGTCTTGATTGGCTGGCAACATTGTGTTTCCTGTATTGGAGGCTTTTAGTGCGGCTTGGCTCCAAGTAAACGGATGGCTATCATTTATTAGAAGCTAGGTTTCATCTGGTGTCCTGGCTGGGGTGTGTTTGAGCCTGGAAGTATCAGGGGGATCTGTTTGTGCCCAGGTGTTTGCCTGGCTTGTGGTGAGGTGATTTTTTTGTTTGTGAGTCGCAGCGCCTTCCCAAATAATTGACAGTCTGGTGGAGTCATCTCTTATATTCATGTTGCTTTTTTCATCTCTATGGCTTCTCTGATGAATTCTGTGGTTGGGGTTTCCGCATAGTGGCTAGGGTTTTGGTGCCAGATCTTGAAGTCGATGCTAGATGATCTGTGGGCCTTTCATGTGTTAGATTAGTGAGAAAGGTGTGTTCCAGCTTTTTTTTACTGGCATCTTTTTGTGTTCATCCCAGGTGGGTACTTATTCTTCTATTTGGTCTGTCCAATGTATATGGCCAGGGCATGATGCACAGGGGACCAATTCATATCATGCCGTTCGGTTTTCAAGGTCAATTGTATCTTTGGGGTGTTTCTTAGGGATGGCTTGCTATTTTTCCCGTCTGTTTTGAAGGCAGTCTTGATGTGATGCCTGTGTAGTATCTTAACTGATTTTGTTTTGTAATACCTCTTATTGTAGGGCAGTGACAGCTGTTCCATAGGGTCTGTTCATCTTTGAGGTCTCCATTATGTCTCAATTGTATTTTCGTGGATCAGGCCAGTGATTGCTTGCTTTTGGTGGAAGCCGTTGGCTGTCAGTACTTTAGTCAGGGTGCATAGTTCAGTCTTATGTGTTGGTCTTGTCTGCCAGACATTTGGTTCTGGCAATTTTGTGTTTTGGCCACGGAGTTTATCTGTGCAGGGTGGTGGTGGGATTGGGCGTTGAAGGTAGCAGTTGGTATGTGGTTTTCTTCTGGTATAATGGTGTGTCCTAGTGTGCACCTCTATTTTTTGGTAGATAAGTACATCTAGGAATGGTAGTTGTTGTTTGTCTCCGTTTCCATGGTGAACTTGATTTTGGGGTGTGTGCTGTTAGGTGTGGTTGGAAAATTGTTGTAGGTTTTCTTTCAATGGGGCCAAATAACAAATGTGTCATCGATGTATCTTAGCCATAGTGTTGGGTTTTGTGGGTGGCATTTTGGGCCTTGGGGTGTGGATTCGAATTCTTCTCCATGAAAATTAAAATCAGAAACCGGTTTTGTGAAAGTCTGGGCTCACAGACGAAGACACCAGAGCCTGAATTGCATAGGCAAGACTGAAGATTCTGCCGAAGCGTTGCTACAATTTTAAAAGCAGAACTATAATGACATGGGAAATACCCGAACAAAGATGAAATGCATACCATATAAATACCACTCAGAAACTTAAGAATATATATATATATACTAGTATAGATATATATAATTATATATATTATATGTATATATATGTTGCTGTTTAGCTTCCGTTCGGGTATTATCTCACGGTCATTGTAGTTCTGTATAAAGTTGTAAGCTTCATTGTTAGTATTTCGTTAAAGTTGTAGCAACGTTTCAGCAGAATCTCATCTGCATGCGAGATCAGGCTTCTGATGGAAGTGTGTCTCACTTCCTCTGTTTCAAATTATTTGTAGGGCTGGTCTCCTTCTGTTGGCTATTAACCGCTGGTCTGTTTCATCTGGACTTGGAGTGTTTGAATTAGATTGGTGGTGTTCTGTTTCTTCTGTCTGTTGTTGTGGCTTTTGAATTGGCTGAAGCACTCTGTTTCTTGTGTTTGGAGGCTTCCAATTGACCAGCTTGGCTCCGTGGTGAAAGCGACGGCTGCTCTCACTGCAGCAACTTGGGTTTCACCTGGGTGCCTGGTGGGCGGGGTGTTTGAGTTGGAGGCATCAGAGGAGTCTGTCGTGTGTTCAGGTGTGCGGGGTTGTATTGAGTTGGAAGGCATCAGAGGGAGTCTTGTCGTGCTCAGGTGTTTTGCTGTTTGTGTTGGGGGTGGGGTGGAATTTATTAAGGAGCCAAATAACAAATCCTGCTTTGATCTCTTCTATTTGGGTGCAGTAAGCTCTGATGATTGGCAGGCGATCATTTCGGTTCGTTCATATCAGGGTCTTTATCAATTCAGGCTTCTCTGATGAATTCTGTCGGTGGCTGGGGTTTTCTATATGTGGCGTAGGGTTTTGGTGCCCATTGAAGCTTGCGATGTTGTCGTACCATTGTCGGTTTTGCAATGTGTTGGGACTAGTGAGGAGGTGTGGTTTCCTCCTTTTTTAACTGGCTGTTATTGTGTCTCTCAAATGCTAGGCGGGTACTGGTATTCTTCTATTGCGTCCTGTCGCAATGTATGTGGCCGGGCATGATGTGACCGAGGGCAATTCCGTATATGCCTTCGGTATTTCAGGTCAACTTTTGTCATTTGGGTTGCCTCAGGATGGCTGCCTGCAATTTTTTTGTCCTGTTTTGAAGGCACGTCTTGAGTGATCGCTGTGTAGTATCTTACTGATTTTATCTTGTGTACACCTCTTATGTAGGGCAAGACCAGCTGTTCCAGAGGTCTGTTGGTCTCTAGGTCGTCTGTTATGTCTGGTGTGGTTTTGTGTGAATCAAGCTGGTGATTTTGTTGTTGGAAGCCATTGAGCTGTCAATACTTCAGTCAGTGGTGCATAGTTCAGTTCTTTATATGTGTCCTTACCTTCTGCCAGGAGCGGTTTGGTTCTGGTAATTAGTGTCCTTCGCCACAGAATTTATCTGTGCTGGGTGTGTGGATTGGCGCGTTGAAGTTAAGCGGTTGGTGTGTTTTCTTTTGGTAATGGTGTGTCCAGTGTGCCATCTGTTCTTGTTGTAGATTAGTACATCTAGGAATGGGTAGTTTGTTTGTTTATTTCTGTTCCATGGTGAACCTTGATTTTGGGGTGTGTGTTGTTAGGTGTGTTAGGAACATTGTTTAGGTTTTCTTTTCCATGGGGCCAAATCAAACAAACTGTGTCATCGATGTACACTTAGCCCACTAGTTTTGGGTTTTGTGTGGTGGCAATTAGCCAGGGCTCTGGCATTCGAATCTCTTCCATGAACCAGGTTTTGCAATGACGGGTGACAGTGAGTGATCCCATAGGGGCTCTTCAATTTGCATTGTATCTTTGGTCCTTTGGTATATGAAATATGTGTTGGTTAGCAGTGTTCTGTTGGAGTTCCCATGAAGGTTCTTTAGCTGGTTTGGTATTTATCTTTGATATTCCAAGATTTCTTTTATCGGGACTTGAGGTGAATAGTGAAACCACGTCCAAAAGCTTACAAGCAGATCTTCTTGTCTTACGTGTAGATCTTTGATTATTTCTAAGAAGGTGGTATGAGTTTGTCCACATATGAAGGCTGCGGGTTTCAGCATGGGGGCGGTAAGCTTGTTTTGCCTAAGTATTTAGCTAGGTTTTGTAATGGTGCTCCTATGGAGCTGACTAATGGGTCTGAAGAGGTAATGCCCTTTTTAGTGTATTTTTGGGAAGGCCGTACTAATTTGGGCATCTACGCAAGATTTTTCTCTTGGATGATCGTCTGTTGGAATTTCTTGCTTATGGGCTGTTATAATTTTCTTCTTGGTTAATTTTTCCAGAATAGTGGTTTCGGGGGTCTGGTGTTTATAGGTTTGTATGTGGAGTTCTGGAGCGTAGGTCTGTCAATTTTGTGTTTCATCTATTTTTCTGTCCATCTACTACTGTGGCATTTCCTTTGTCTGCTGGGAGTATATTATGCGTGTTTATCATTTTTCAGGGTTGTAATGCTGTGAATTCATCTTTTTTGCAATATTATTTTTTGGTGGTTTCAGTTGTGGCATAGAGATGTGGAAGTACCCTGGTGTCTTATTCTGTTAGCTTCTCAAGTATTAACTTTGGTTAGGCTTGGATTCTACTGGCAACAATATGATGGAATTCTGTTGGGGATTTTTTTGGGTGCTAGTGGCATCAATTAAATCCTTTGGATAGACAATCTGTTCTCTGTTTGTTTCTGAGTTCTCGTTGAACGTTGTATACTAATGTTCAGGTGTTGTGGTGGGTTATTGGGAGATTCTCTTGTCATTTTCTAATGTTTTTTTAGTTTCTGTTGTGAGTTTATCTATTTTTGTAAGTGCTTTCAGTTTTCAGGCTCTCCAAGTTGTAACGCTGTTTAATCCTATCACGCACCACGACATCGTTAGCCGAGTGAAGAACATGGAGGCTAACTATAAGTAAGAAGGGGTGGATTTTGGCTGCTGAAATATGTCAGGTGTAGTGCTAGGCCAATCTTTGTTGTTAGTCACGTGATGCGTACTTGGTAAGTCTTTTTACATGTGAATCTTCATTTCTGAGTAGAGCCAATCTGTTCATCTTTACAGGGAGTGACGTTTGGTAGCTGCTCGATGTGCTTATGAATGTGTAATTTTGAAGCAAGGTTGGTGTTACAGCTGTTGTCTCTGGCAGCTGCATAGGAATTTTAGTCAGATAGTAATTCCTGCTCTTTAACTTCCAGCTTCCTCATAGCTCTTTGATCTGGTGTTTATTCGCTCCCCGTAGAGGTCAATATTTGTTTTTTTGTAGGCTCTCGCGGGTAACTTACATTTGTTTGCTGTTTAGACTTCCTTCGGAGTATTATCCCACGTCATTGTAGGTTCTGTTAAAGTTGTAGCTCATTGTAGTTCTTGTTAAAGTTGTAGCAACGTTTCAAGCAGAATCTCATCTGCCGATCATCAGGCTTCTGAATGGCAAGTGTGTCTCGACTTGCTCCTGTTTCAAACTTTGAGCGCTGGTCTCTTCTAATTGGCTTATTAACCTGGTCTGTGTTCATTATGGACTTGGAGTTTGATTGAATTTGGTGTGTTCTGGTTTCTTCTGTCTGTTATTTGTGGGCTTGTTGATTGGCTGGCAGCCAACTCTGTTCTTGTGTTTGGAGGCCTTACAGATGACGTGGGAATATATCCGGCCGAAGGAAGCTAAACAGCACAAATGTAAGCTACCTCGCGAGATCGTACCCGGGCTTGCGTTTAAAAAAACAATTTCTGACCCTCGATCGGGGGAGAGGAAATAAAACAGCCAGATCCCGAAGAGCTTATGAGAAGCTGGAAGTTAAAAGAGCAGGAATACTATGTGACCAGTTAAGAATTCCGCCTATGCGAGCTGCAGGAAGGACAGACAGTGGAACACACCGACACGCCTGCTGTACAAATTTAAGCATATTGCGAGTAATCGCACACAGCAGCTACTGAAACGTATCCTGAAAGAACAGAATTGCTCTATCTCGCAGAAGATGAAGGTTAACAGTAAAAGATTTCCATTAGATCAGTTAAACAAAGATTTCCGTCAGCGGACTAACCTGGAAGTTTTGAGCAGGCAAGAAATCCGCCACGCCGTCTACTTTTGGGGATAGGATTATAACCAGCTTACACACTTGTGGAGACAGCTGAAGACTGAAAGCACTTACAAATGATAAACTCACAAAGAAACTAAAAAAACATTAGATAATGACAAGAAAATTTCCCATAACCCACCCACCGAACACGCTGAAACATATTGTAGTATGTGAGCAACGTGGTATGTTACAACAAGAGAGATAACCTGCAGACACAAACAGAAACGAAATGTCCTGATGTGTCGCCAAAGAGGATTTAATTATGCCATAGCAACGCAAAAAATTCCCGCAACAGAATCCATGGCATATGTGCAGTAGAATCCAGCCTAAACCAAATTAAATACTGATAAAGCTGACGCAGAGATGATATAGAGACAACCAGGCTTATCTCACGGGGTAGTCTTTATGCCAACGAGCGCACGGAAAAAATAATTTTGACGAAAAAGATGAATTCAATCAGACCATTAAGCATACAACCCCTGAAAAAGTGATAACAGCTATATAAATTCAGGTACTCCGAACGCACGACAAAGGTTAAATCGCCCCAGTGTAGAATGGACAGATATAAGGATACATGAAACAAAATTTGACAGACCCTAGCTCCATAAGCTATCCGCGAATACAAACCTAAACACAGTACCCAACCACCTAATACTCCCTGGAAAAATTAACCCAAAGAAGAAAATTGCATAACCAGCCACGACATAAGCAAAGAAATCCAGCGTATGACACACGAGCTCATCCCAAGAGAAAAAAATCTTCCTAATGCCCAACCAAATTATACGGCCCTCCGCCCAAAGAATACACAAAGAAGGGCCATACCTCTCAGACCCATGTAGCAGCTCCATAGAGCACCATGTACAGACCTTAAAGCTAAATACTTAGCAAAAAACAACTAACAGCCCATGCTGAAGACCGCAGCTTCCATATGTACACAAACTCAATTTACACTTCTTAGAAATAAGTCAAAGGATCTTACACGTAGAACAAGAAAGATCTCTAGTGCTAAGGTTGAACGTGGTTTTCAGCCTATTCCACTCAAGTCCGATAAAAGAAACTCTTGGAATCATCAAAAAAGTAAATACCGGTAAGCTCCAGTTCTACAGACCTCATGGAACTGAACAAGAAACACCTGCCTAAACGCCAACACAATCATTTCATATACCAAAGGACAAAGATACAAGCAATTGAAGTGGAGCCCCTATGTGGATCACCACTGGTCACGCCGTTCATTGCACAAACTCTGTTGCATGGAAGAATTCGAATCAGAGCCGCTGGCTAATGCCACCTGCGACAAACCCAAACTATGGCTAAGATTACATCGATGACACATTTGGTGTTTGGCCCCCCGAGTAGGAAAACGCAAGCCTAACAATTTCTAACACCCTAAACAACACCACCAAACAAAGTCACCATGGAAACAGAAATAAACCAACAACTACACATGTCGCTAGATGCTACTAATCTACAAAAGACCAGATGGACACTGGGACACAGACTCCATATACAAAGAAAACACACACTCAACCGTCTACCTCAACGCCCAATCCCACACCACCGCCAGCAGCAGATAACAAACTTCTGTGGCGAAGACACTAATTACCAGAACGCAAACGGCCTGCACGATAAGACACATATAAATGACCTGAACTATCTGAGCACCTGACTGTGAAGTAGTTAGCGACAGCCAATGGGCTTACCGACCTAATAAACAAAGATCACCCAGCTCCTCTTGATCCACAAAACAGACCAAGACATAACAGAGACCTAGAAGACGCAACAGAATACGCGTATGGAACAGCTGGTCTTGGCCTACATAAGAGGTAACTACAGATAATCAGTATAGAATACTACACCCCAGGCATCTACATGCAAGACTGCCTTCAAAACAGACCAAAAAAATCGCAGCCATCCTGAGGAACCGCCAAAGACAAAATTGACCTGGAAAACCCAAAGGCATATACGAAAATTCCCTGTACATCATGCCAGCCCCATAATTGGAGCAGAGCCCAATAGGATTAGGAGAATAAGATACCCGCCTAGATGAACACAAAAATGCAAGTAAAAAAGCTGAACACACCTCCTACACATGAGTCCAACACATGAAGAACACAGGTCAACACATCAATCACTTCAATTGGCACCAAACCCTAGCCATATGAAGAAACGAACCCCCACGCCCAGAAATCATCAGAGAAGCCCGATAGACGATTGAAAAAAGACCTGCACTCAGCATGAATAGGAAGAGATGATTCCAGCAGGACTGTCAATCGATTTATGGAAGCGCCTGCACTCTCAAATAGACTAAGATCTACGCACACACATAAACAGACATAACACACTGAGCACAGACAGACCCCTCTGATGCTCAACTCAACACCCCACACTGGGAACAGCAGACAGACTCCCTCTGATGCATCCAACTCCAAACCCCCCACCAGGCACCCAGGTGAAACCCAGATTGCTGATGCAGAGCGGAGACACGTCACTTTCACACGGAGCCTAAAGCGGCACTGAAGCCTCCAACGCACAAGAATAAGAGTGCTGCCAGCAAGTCACAGCAGGCCAGCAACAGAGCACACGGAAGAAGACCACACGAAACACAAATGGCAATCACAACGTCCAAGTCCAATGAACACAGGACCCAGGTTTAATAGCCAACGTCAGAAAGAGCACCGAGCCCAAATTTGAAAACAGAGGAAATGATGACGACACTTCCATTCAGCAGCGCCTGATGATGGCAGATGAGAGTTCCTGCTGAAAGCGTTGCTACAACTTTAACAGAACTACAATGAGCGTTTAGCAACTTTAAGCAGAACTACAATGACCGTGGGATAATACCCGAAGGAAGCTAAACAGCACAAAATGGTAAGTAGAGGAAGCTAAACAGCACAAATGTAAGTACCCGCGAGAGCTTAAAAAAACATATATATATATATATATATATACATACATACGTATATATATACATACTATACTGTTCCGTACTACATACTATAATAGTATACTATACTATACTATTATAGTATGTAGTACAGAACAGTATAGTATGATTATATAATATATATATAATAAAAAATATTTAAAACTATATAATATAATATAAACACAAAAAGACAAAAGGTTTTTTTTCTCAAACTCTAAGCTTTGTCCCCAATATACTATGCTGACATTGATATCAAAGCACTTGTTTTCCTTTCCATTCTCTTTCACTCCATATCCCGATCAGGACTGGGGGCACTGGATGGGAGAGCAGGAAGAGGAAAAACAGAGAATATTTGCTGTGCCCCTAGAATCTGGCTCAGAAAACACTGGGCATTGCCTAATACTTATGGTTCTTGTTTCATTGACCAATTAGTTAAAATATGGGCAAGTGAGATGAGATCACTCTTACTACTTGTTCGAGGTCAGAAAACCTTTCATTTGGTAAATCAAAGATATTTGGAAAATATTCAGCTATTGGGTGGGGAAAGGTTTGAAATGAACATTGGTTGCCAAAATCTGCATGTTTTGGCTGCTTTTTAAGATCCATTGTTTTAAGAAAAGTTAATGTTATGATGTTTTCAATTAGTTTAAAAGCTTTTTTTATGGTCCATTTTCAGTCTAATTTTTCAGTTGTTTTGTAAGTCCTATTTGGAAAAACTTGAAATGCCCTTGATAGTTTTAAAAATACTCTGTGTTCTTTTTAGACTGTCAAAATGGCTGGATTTTACACCATAAATTATGGTGTATGTACTGGTATGTGTATTTGAGAGTCTCTCTCTCTTTCCCTCCTTCTCTCCCCCCTCCTTCTCCATCTCTCTCTATCACCTATCTATTTATCTTTCCTCTTCCTCTCTCTCTCTCCCCCTCCCTCTCTCCCCATCTATTGTCATTCATCATTTAGCAAAATTGGACCCATTTAATTGAATCTCATTGAAAATTTGAATGAATTATATTTTTAAAGTTGAATTTGAACGTTAATCTTAGAAAGGATTATTAATTATAAACCAGGAATTAGATCCTGACTGGCTCAAAATTGACTCAACTTTCCATCCTTCAGAGCTTGATAAAATGAGGATGGGGTGGGATTCAAATTTTTTAACAACTGGTTCTGTGGGTATGGCTTGGTTGGTGGGCGTGGCTTGGTGGTCATGTGACTGGGTAGGCGTGGCCAACTCAGTGTCACTCACATTGAGGGGTGCTTCTCCTCGCCTGGCTTCTCATGACAGTGGGGATGCTGAAATGGTCGTAAATGTGAAAAATGGTTTTAAGTCACTTTTTTCAGTGCCATTGTAACTTTGAATGGTCACTAAATACCTGGTACAAAAATGACCCAAAAAGCTTCTTTTGTCTGCAAAAAAACTGCCCCTAAATACCCAATCATAAGTATTAAAAATACCTGCAAGCCAGAGTTACAAATCAGGCAGGGTGCCAGAGCCTTGAGGAATTAAAATAGTTAAAAATTCGATTTGATAACTTCAGCAGTCCTTCAACTCTTGCTCATAGAGTGAAAACTCATGAGGTCATTTAAGCTCTCCAGAAAGAGCACAACTCGGAGAAGCATTTTACAACCACTGAGCACACTTAAGAATACTAAACTTGGTCTCACTCACCTCCCAAGATATCCTAGGGAAATCATCGCAGCATTTAGACAAAGGTCACATGCGCCCCCTGCCAAAGCTTGCATCCTGCCTCTTGGAAATATACACCAAAAGGACACTGCCAGATACACTAAAGCAGTGAAAAAGACCCTCTCCCCAGATAGAAATAAAGAAACCATTAGGGCAGGAAAAACAATCCAACACAATACAACATAATAAATCACAATTAGTAGCTGGTTGCTTTCGTTAAACCAATTACGCAGAACAAAATAGACAGAGGAACTAGCCAGATTTCTCAACCCAGGTTTATTTTCAAGAAACAGAGATTAATCTCTTTTTCCTTCCAAACAAAGCTGAATAGGGAAGAATTATCCCATCAATAAAACAGATTAAACATCACCAAGGACAGAATTAAACTTCACCAAAAACCAGTTTTAGACCAAAACTCAGAAAGGGTTTGTAAACTCATGTTTGAATGTCAATCTTTCTAGCTAGCCAAGAGGCCTTGATGAATGTCACTCATCTTGGTTCCTTGTCATTGAAAGCTCCTTTCCGGTTATTCAATTATTTCCTCAAAGTGCTGATTGTTGCATTGGCTGGAAGTATATCCAGGAGGGTATCTCCTCCTAACAGCAGTGTAAAAAGCTTAAAATATCCCTTCCCCTTTAAGAAAGTTTAAAAAAAATCTCTTTTGGAGACAGTAAGTCTAGACATACTGCCAAAAATGTAATAAGGGTGGAAAAAAAACAAAATGAGATTTCTTCTAACTACCAGTTCTCTGAACTGCTTAGAAAGTTAACAAGGGGTTCTATAGAACTGGTCAGAACCGGTAGAATCCCACCCCTGAATGAGGACCAAGATTTTTGGGAGGCAATAAGCTGACATTGTAAATTGCTTAGAGAGTGCTGTAAAGCACTGTGAAGTGGTATATAAGTCTGTGTTATTCACCAATTGTACCACCTAACTTAATATCAGGTCTAATAGGATTTTAGCAATAGATATAGTTACCTTAAAGACATAGACATCAGTTTAGCCAATGGTATACCCCATTGAGCATAATTTTAAAGATATTTTCTTACCTAAACAAAGAAACAAGAATAACAGAATTTTTCTTTCCTCCCTCCTTCTCCCTCCCTTTTCCCCCTTTTTCTTTCCTCCATCCTTCCCTGCCAATCTTTCCTCCCTCCTCCTTCCTTTTGTCTCATTCTTTCCTTCCCTCTCCTTCCTCCCTTCCTCCCTCCTCCTCCCTCCCTCACCCTCCCTTGTCTGTCTGTCTGTCTATCTGTCTGTCATTTTCTCATTATAGTCTTCTTTCCTTCTCCCCCTGCCTAAAATTCCCCATTGCTTGTGGGAAGCTTGCAGGGAGAAATCACTGGGGAAACCAGAAGTAAGTTGCAAGTTCCTGGCCAGCAGGCAGGTAAGTGGCTGTTGCAAGTAGGAGAGGGAATGAGGTAGTGGAGAGTCATAAATGGTGCATAAGTATGTGCTAGAAGTGCTGGGCAGATCAGGTAGAATGCATGAGGAGGGTTCCAGGAGTTAAGGGATACCAGGGGAGTGTTTCAAAGTGCACAAGGAGTGTTGTACAGTTCAGAGACAGTGTGCAGGGGCAGCATGGTCAGGGAACATGTCTGGGAGAGTGGCATAGATCTGGAAAGCATACAGAGCTTGGATGGGATAGCCCAGGAAGGATGCATGGAAGTTCTTTCTCCCTTCTTTTTTCTTCCCTCCCCTCCCCTGAATGGTTGCTACTGCAGTGGGAGGGACAGAACAACAGATTGTGAGTGGCTGGGAAACTGTCATGGAATGTTAAAGATGAAGATCATGTGACTGCAGCAGCAGCCAGTAGCATTGAAGCAGCCACCGCTTCCCCAAATTTAATTCCCTTGGCAGTCATGAGTCCAAAATTTTGGACATATTCTGTAAATTAGGCCGTTCAAGGTACTTTGGTTCAAAACCTGTTGCCCTGTGATACAGTAATTGACCCAGTTCAAGGCCATATCAGTGAGAGTTTTAGCAATCTATAGAGGCTACGTTCTGATCCAGATGGGAAGTCAAATGTAGTTAAAAGAAGTTTTATCTCTGCCACTTTCTATAATTCCAGTCTGGTTTTGGATCTTGCAGCTGGAATTTCCTTTGGCCAATATTAAATTAATAATCCTAAATTTCTGGTGATATAAATTCCAAGTAAAGATAATCCTCAATTTATAATCACAATTGGGCTCAAAATTTCTGTTGGTAAGTGAGACAGTCGTTAAGTGCATTTTGTCCCATTTTATGACTTTTCTTCCCTTAGTTGTTAAGTGTATCACTGCAGTTGTTAAGTTAGTAACACAGTTGTTAGGTGAATCTGGCTTCCCCATTGACTTTGCTTGTCAGAAGGTCGCAAACGGTGATTGCCTGATCCCGGGACATAGCAACTGCCATAAATAGGAACCAGTTGCCAAGCAACCAAATTTCAATTATGTGACCATGGGGATGCTACAAAACAATCATAAGTCGCTTGTCTCAGTGCTGTTAGAACTATGAATGGTCACTAAATGAACAGTTGTTAAGTTGAGGATAATCTGCATGGGGCCCTATACTGTAAATAGGGAGGAAAGAAATAGAGCTTTGTCCCATTGTCTTTCCATCTAGATCTTGCCCTCAGATTTAAATAGCAGCAACTATTAAATAGCAGCCCTGTATTTTTTTTTTCTTCTGTGATACACTTTTCTTCTGTGATAACTAAAGTTCCCAAGAAAAGATATGGCTGCTTGAAAGAATTGCAGATAGGTATATAAAGACCTGTGTATTTCAAAGCATCTCTTTTGGAAATAAATTTAAAGCACTGCACTTTCCTAAGCCTTAATATATCACAGACACTGGGTAGAACTTCAGCTGTATTAGTTTATATTAGCATAGTATATTTGCTATCAGCAAAGATGGAGGCTAATGGGAAAAGAGAATGGGAAGGAAGCCATATTTGTAATGTTGAGAACCATGAAGCCAAAAATTGCTTTACTTGCGAACAGAAACTCTTACCCCATAAAATGTAAAAGAAGAAGAAGAAAAAAGAAATGTTTGTTTTAGAGAACTAAATAAATCCGTCCATCTTCTCAAAATGACGGAAGCCTGAGAATATTCTAGGACAGCTATTATTGCTATCAATTAAGTCTGTCCTTTGGACAAAAATATATATAAAATCCATTTTCAGAAATATAGTATGCATATTAATAGTCCAATGAATGAGAAAAAGAGAGGAAAGACTTTCTTAAATTGTTAAATTGTTTAGCATTTGGGTTTTTTTTTTTTACCCCCAGAGAATAAAATACCACTTAAAGGGCAAAAATTCTAAAGTGGAGCAGGAGAAGAAAGGGGAAAGGAAAGGGAAAGAAGAAAGGCCATTACAAGCCAAGTGCCATTAATTCAGTTATAAATTATTAGCTGAAAGCAGCCTCTCCGCATTTCTATTTGATGGGCAAAATTGATTTTTTTCAAGGACATTTAAATCCTTTTGATGTTTCCATTTTTGAGTCCACCATGAATCTGAATCCTTAACAAAATGATTATAGCATTATAGTAATCCTAAGGGCCAATACTAAAGGATTTGGGAAAGCAACAGAGATCAATAGTTTGAAAAAAGAATGTTGCTTTGAATTGACATAACTGTCTAGTCTGAAATCAAAACTGGAAAAATAAGTGGGAATTAAAGTACACAAGCAATTGAGTGCTTGGATTACGATAAGGGAATGAATCAAAGTGTTCAAAATGCTACGGAATTTGGACAATTTCTATTGGATTTAAACACAACTAAGGACAACCAAAAGATATTTCACCAACATTCCTTCCTCCATTCTTTCCCCAAATATTCAGAAGGAGAGGAGGTAGACAAAACTTTTATATATTATTCTAAAGGTTGGGAAGGGAAGGGAGAAGGCTACCCAACAAGGTCAACATTTGCGTTTTAGTATAAAGGCTGAGATTATTTGAATTGGGGTTTGAGGTAACATTATTGTCTTCCCTTTTAACTACTTTGAAACCTCTTATCTGGGCCATATGCCAATCCAAAGATGAAAGTCCCAGGCTCTCACCAATTGGAACAAATGCATGATGTACTTACAGTTAGAAGAAATAATAATTCATTACATCTCCCAAAATCAAAGAAATGGCTAGACTTAATAAGCCATCACTGAGGACTATAAAGTGACTATTTTGACTGCAGAGAGAAAGTATTGTGTTAATGTAAACATCCCTCCAGCAGCTTAAGGATTACCATAAAATTATGTTGTAGAGGCCAAAGTAACAACCATGCAGTGCAGAGTATTGTGAAAGAAGGATCACTGCATTAAAGCAAAAAAAGATTTCTTCCTCGCCTCCTCAAATATCTAAAGAGAAAACTAGGCTCCTGTAAAGTTTAGCAGACTGTTAACAATTCCCTCAGTGTCCCAAACAACAGATTAACTTTGTAATATGCCAGTAAAAAAATTCATATGTAACATCTGGACAGCATCCGAAGCAATGCTGAATGACTAAGTAGTCTTTTTCTTTGGTGAGACATGGGATGATAATTTACCATTTTTAACAAGGTCAGAAAACTAACCATTGATTACTTTTAATCAGGAACCTTCTAAAAATTACATGTAAGATAAATATGTAATTCTCAGAAAGCTCATGTTTAGTGAGAACCATGCAACAAGCACATCCGGTTAGAGAAGATGTATATAGCCATAAAAAATGTTAAACGCTTTAAAAGTCCTCATAATTCTCAACAAAAGGACCAGGAAAAAGCACACACTGTACTCTTTAACCTATTGCAGATGATTTTCCTTCTGGCCCATAGGTTTTTGTTTTTTTTTAAAGCTGGCTTATATTTTCACATCTGAAAGAGTGACACAAATTAAATGCACATTAAAACGCTGTTTCTGAACATTGTGTTAGAACAGACTTTACCTATTTATTTTGAGGCTGTGCATGATAACATATGATCTTAGAACTTGACCTTACCTTGGGCTATTTAAAATGTTTTGTGACACCTCTTGTCCAAATGAATAAAAAAAGATGATAAGCAGAGGCTTAAATAAATAATAGGTGCTTTTAAACAGGCAGAGAAATTAATAATTCTACAAATGGTAGCCACCTGTAGGAATAAGCTACGGATGAACAAGTATTATTTTCACGAAATGACTGGGAAATCAATGCTGGAGGGAAAAGGCTTTCCTTATGCAATCACTAAAATACCATTTATGACCCACACACACACAAAAACCCCTCTGAGAAGTAATATCATATAACTACAATGTGTCCTATATCTCCAAAATTCTTGGATTATCTATTTCTATTGCTAATATTTCAAATCTCTAATAATTCAAATCTCTAATAATTCAAATCTCTAATAATTCAAATGTCTAAGCATTTTTAAAGAGAAAACATCCCAAATCAGGCTTAAGCTTCAGGTTCATTCTCCCATCTGACTTTCTTTTTCCCCCCTACCTGGCTTAGAGGAGGAGGAGGAGAAGGAGGAAGAAGAAGAAGAAGAAGAAGAAGAAGAAGAAGAAGAAGAAGAAGAAGAAGAAGAAGAAGAAGNAAGAAGAAGAAGAAGAAGAAGAAGAAGAAGAAGAAGAAGAAGAAGAAGAAGAAGAAGAAGAAGAAGAAGTTGTCACTCTGCAAACAGCCAACTTTTAGCACCTTGTAATATTTATCAGAATTGATTGATTTAAATTATATGCTGTCCATCTCATGTTACTGCAACTCTGGGAAGCTTACAGCATAATAAAAAGGTAATACAAAACAATTAAAAATTAAGAAAGATTAAATAAAGCCAGAATTAAGGCAAAGCTCAGTGTCTCTGGGGATTCTCAATCATCCAGGTCATGACAGTCCCAAAAGTGCTTTTTCAAGAGGCAACTGGACTTTCTAGTTTTTCTTTGAAGATATTTCACTTCTCATCCAAGAAGCTTCCTCAGAAGTTTCTTTGAGGTTTTTCCTCAAAGAAAAACCAAAAAGTCCAGTCGCCTCTTGAAAAAGGACCTTTGGGATAAGGCAAAGCTCTTTAAGTGAGGAATGGCTGAGATCTTGCAATGTAACTGTGGTGCATCAGAACAAACAATAACACATATAGTTCAAGAATATCTTCCTAGGAGACATTCAAGAAACCTGGGATGATCTCATCACAGCCATACCAGAAGCAGTTAGATGTTAGCTTCCTTAGATATCAAATTATAATATCTATACTAGTGTTAGTCTATAGCATTATACTATGCCGATTTTATTATGGTTTTATCTTAATTTAATATTTTATCTCATATATTGCATTGTCCACATAATTTTATGCTTTATGATGCTTTATTTAAACTTATATTTGTGTATCAGTGATTACATGACCTTTGTAGATGCCGTATGCTAAATAAATTCAACATTGCATCTTTTCAGTTATCCATTCTGTAATTGCTTGATTGAAAATCTATAAAGACATGCAGGGTGGTAATATTAAGCTGTAAGCAAAAGGAAGTATAGCATTGAGAACAACTTTATGTTCATGCCTCTTTTTCTTTTTGAATTGGCTTAAAATGATAATTTTACTGATTTAGTAATTGTTTATTTTAGCTTCCAAGAATATACTTATGTATATTTCTAGGTGCATCCTTTTTGACAGTATTTTGGTCAACCAGCTTGGCTATCAGTAAACTATATTTTTGATTCCTTTCATGGCCATTTGTAAAAATAAAAGCTCATAATTGCTATATTATATTGATTTTTTTCACTGAGCTGTGCATCAGTGTCCTAAGATTTCTTTCAAGATTAATAATTTTAGCCCCCAATAATGTATC
Source organism: Laticauda laticaudata (assembly GCA_004320025.1). Taxonomy (NCBI): domain Eukaryota; kingdom Metazoa; phylum Chordata; class Lepidosauria; order Squamata; family Elapidae; genus Laticauda; species Laticauda laticaudata. The sequence goes on along the minus strand of BHFT01002036.1, from coordinate 15,434 downwards.
CATGGGTAGGTTTTGTTTGTCTGGTTTTTTAAATTCTAAGGTAAATACCATTAAAAAAAAAAAGGTTCCTCTAAATTTTATTTTCTCGTTTTATCACTGTTCTTTTTCAGAGTTCTTTTTCATCACACACCCCCCAAAAATAAATCACATTAACTTTGAATGAGGTATTATTCTAAATAACTAATCCTCTTAAGAGATTCTTTTGCTACTGAACTTCTGATGTTAAATATTGTTTGATTTTTGCATTTCTGAGAGTTTTGGTTTGATTTTTCTAAAACTGAGCAATATTTTCAATATCTGCTTCCCTGGAATGTAATACAGATACTTTTTCAGGAACTTACGTGAGCAACTTTAAATTTTATATTTACATTTGGGAAATGATTCTATTATATCTGAAAAATAATTCATACAGCAGTACATCCTGAAATCAAATACGTTACAAAATACAAAAATTGTGCTCTCACAGGGCAACTAACTAATGATAGAAACATGCATGTAGTCTCTTTGATCTGGGCCAGCAGACTTTGGTTCTATTTTTATTGGGGAAATCAAAAACCACAGCAATCAGAAGACCTCACAAGTTTTCACTTTGAACAAACAGAACATATTATTTTCCTATATTTATAGCTATAGAACACTTCCTGCCAATCTCAACAAATAATGATTCTTATGCATAATGGCCAAATTGTAAATCAGCAGTTTACAGTTGACTCATCAGCCAGTTTAATGTTCATAATACCCTTTAAAAAATCCACAAAACTTAAAGAATAGAAATCTTGTTGCAGATCTTCTCTTTTAACGCAGGGAGATAGATGGGATGAAGCCGGACAACATGTATTCTCATGCTTATTCTGTCATACCCTCTCCTCAATAAAATTCCATATAAATTCCATACATATTCACTCTCTACAATTGTTCCTTGAGAAACAAAGACATCTGTACCATAACAATGAACATTTGGTAAGTTAATATACAGTAATGGAGTTTTTTTATCTTAATATAAAAAAGGAAAGACTCACTTATCATTATTGGCAGAACCTAATTAGTTTGAGTATCCTTGTAAGGATGGTTTCTGTTAATGTACCAGTTTTCAGAACTGGTATTACTTAGGAATACAAACATACATTGCTAAATTAGGGATAGTTTTGAGAGAGTAGAGTTATTCTATAGAGTTATTCTCTGTGATTTGGCAAATTGCAGACAACTGATGTGGCTCAGCTCTTATTTGAGAGCAAACTTCTTTCAACTACTTTAACAAAACTTTTTCATCTTCTCACAACATTTGAAATCAAATCTCCAGTGTTGTAGTAGTTCCAATTCATACAGGAAGTATTCCCAATTATATTAGGAAAATCCTCTGATTTTTATCCAGGAAATTAACTAGGGACTGGAAACTGTTCCATACTAGCTACATTTTTCTGTCCTCTCTGGAAATGATGCAAAATGAGACTTTCTTGTGGTACATTAATATTCTCTTCCTGGCCAACTATAGGAAGTGAAATTAAAAGTCTGATACATTTTAGACCTCAAAGAAAACTGAACTTCGGGGGGAAGATTTAATTATATGTGTTTTCTTCCAATTTTTGTTTCCCTTATATTGAATTTGCTAAAACTGAAATAGATGTTTCATATATATGAGTATGTGCTTCAAATCAAACAGTGAAAATCTATGTAATGGCAATGTTTAAAGTATATGTATATGTAATGGCAATGTTTAAAGTATATATATATATATATGAATGCAGTTCATCTTCCTTCGGGTATTATCCCACGTCATTGCAGTGCTTTTAAAGTTGTAGCAACGTTTCAGCTTCATCTGCCATCATGCAGGCTTTCTGTATTTGAAGTTCGTCTGTTTGAAGGACAAAAGACGAAACTCAATACAGAAGCCTGAATGATGGCAGATGAGATGTCTGCCGAAACGTTCCTACAACTTTAAAGCACAACTACAATGAACGTGGGGATAATACCCCGAAGGAGCTGACAGCATAACATATATATATATGGTCTTTGGTTAATTCAGGTTTTCTCCCCGCATAAAATTGGAAGTATCTTGGCAACATTTCGATGAAGTCTCATTCATCATCTTCAGGCTTGTTTTCTTAGGCTCTGTGCTTCTGTGCTTCTCAGAGTAATGTGAGCTTGCAGCTGCTTCTTCCTTTTAACTGCTAGTGGGGGTGTGACTTGATTGGGTGGGAGCTTGGCTGTGTTCTGATTGGTGGGTGGGTTGGATGTGTTCTGATTGGCCTGGGGGTGTGTTCTGTTCAGGTGGGGGCTTGGTTGTGCTCAGGTTAGTGTCTTAGTTGCTGGGGTATTTGAGCTGGTGAGCTGTGATCCTGTTGTTTGGCTTCGTGTATATATATATGTTTTTTTAAGCTTTCGTCGGGGTACTTACATGTGTGCTGTTCAGCTTCCCTCGGGTATTAATCCACGTCATTGTAGTGCTGTTAAAGTTGTAGCAACGTTTCAGCAGAATCCCATCTGCCATCATCAGGCCTCTGCATGGATGTGGGTCTCACAGCTTCTGGTTTAAAATTCGAGGCTGGTCTTATTCTGATTGGCTATGAGTCTAGGTCTGTGTTCACTGGACTTGGAGTTTGATTGATTGGTGTTTCGGTTTCTTCTGTCTGTATTGTGGCTTTGATTGGCTGGCAACACTCTGTTCCTGTGTTGGAGGCTTTCAGTGCGAGCTTGGCTTCGTGTGAAAGGATGGCCTGCTATCCATTAGGAAGCTCAGGTTTACCTGGGTGGCCTGGTGGGGGGGTGTTTGAGTTGGAGGCAATCAGAGGGAGTCTGTTTGTGCTCAGGTGTTTGTCTGTTTTTGTGGTGTGGAGATCTTTCTATTTTGAGAGTGCAGGCTTCCAAACTGATTTGACCAGTCTGCTGGAATCATCTCTTCTATTCATGCTTTCAGGTCTTTTTTCAATTCCTCTATGGCTTCTCTGATGATTCTGTGGTTGGGGTTTTCTATAGTGCTAGGGTTTTGGTGCTATTGAAGTTCGTGTTGTGACCTGTTGGGGTTTTCAATGTGTTGGACTAGTGAGGAGGTGTGTTTCCATTTTTTAAACTGCAATTTTTGTGTTCATGCTAGGAGGACCTTTTCTTCTATTGTCTGTTCCAATGATTATTGTGGCCGGGCACGATGTACAGGGAACTTTGTAATAATGCCTTGGTTTTCCAGGTAATTTTTGTCTTTGGGGTTTCTAAGGATGACTGCTATTTTTTTGTCTGTTTTGAAGGCAGTCTTGATGTGATGCCTGTGTAGTATCTTACTTGATTTTAATCTGTGGTACTCTATTGTAGGGCAAGACAAGCTGTTTCCATGGGTCTGTTGGTCTTCTAGGTCTCTGTTATGTCTTGGTGTGGTTTTTGTGGTCAAGCTGGTGATTTTGTTTTTGTGTAAGCGTTGGTGTCAATACTTCAGTCAGGGTGCATAGTTCAGTCTTTATATGTGTCTTATCTGCCAGGGCGTTTGGTTCTGGTAATTAGTGTTTTCGCCAACGGAATTTATCTGTGCTGGGTGGTTGGTGGGATTGGGTGTTGAGGTAGCGGTTGGTGTGTGTTTTCTTCTGGTATATGGTGTGTCCCAGTGTGCATCTGTTTCTTTGTAGATTAGTACATCTAGGAATGGTCAGTTGTTTTTGTTTATTTCCGTTTCATGGTGAACTTGATTTTGGGGTGGTGTGCTGTTTTAGGTATGTTAGGAAATTGTTTTAGGTTTTCTTTCATGGGGCCTAGATTCACAATGTGTCATCAATGTATCTCTAGCCATAGTTTGGGGTTTGTGGTGGCATTAGCCCATGGCTCTTGGATTCGAATTCTTGCATGAACAGGTTTGCATGACGGGTGACAGTGGTGATGTCATAGGGGCTCCTTCAATTTGCTTGTACTCTTTGTCTTTGTATTATGAAATATGTGTTTGGTTAGGCCAAGTTGTCTGTTAGTTCGCATTGTGGTCTTTAGCTGGTTGGTATTTATTTTTGATGATTGGCAAGAGGTTTCTTTTATCGGGACTTGAGTGAATAGTGAACCACGTCGAAACTTACACAGCAGATCTTCTTGTTCCATCGTGTAGATCTTTTGATCATTTCTTGGAAAGTGGTATGAGTTTTGTACATATGAAGCTGCGGTTCCAGCATGGGGCTGTAGTTGTTTTGCTAAGTATTTAGCTAGGTTTTGTAATGGTGCTCTCTGGAGCTGGACTATGGGTCTGAGAGGTATGGCCTTCTTTTGTGTATTTTGGGAGGCCGTATAATTGGGGCATCTAGAAGATTTTTCTCTTGGGATGAATCGTCTGTTTGGATTTCTCTTGCTTATGTGTCTGGTTATAATTTTCTTCTGGTTAATTTTTCTAGATATGTGGTTGGGTCTGTGTTTATAGGGTTTCTTGTGGAGTCTTGGAGTGAGTGACTCAAACCCAAGTCCAGTGAGAACACAGACCTAGACTCATAGCCAATCAGAATACGAGCCAGCCTCGAATTTGAAACCAGAAAGCTGTGAGACCCACATCATGCAGAGGCCTGATGATGGCCCGATGGGATTCTGCTGAAACGTTGGCTAGCACAGCTTTTAAAGCACTACAATGACGTGGGCATAATACCCGAGGAAGGCTGAACAGCCACACATATAAGTACCCGCGAAGCTTTTAAAGAAACAAATATCTGACTCTACGGGGAGGAAATAAACAAGCCAGATCAAAAGCTATGAGAAGCTGGAAGTTAAGGAGCAGGAATACTATGTGACCTAAAATTCCTATGAAGCTGCATAGGAAGCTTGCAACACCAACCTGCTTCAAATTAACATTTCATAACAATCACAGCAGCTAGCGCCCGCAAACGTTATCCTGAAAAGAACAGAGATAGCTTACTCAGAATGAAGTTCACAGTAAAGATTCAATTAGATTCAGTTAAACAAAGATTTTGCTAGCACTACAAACCTGGAATTGAGCAGCAAATCCACCCTCTACTTTGGGATAAGATAAAACAACTTACAAACTTGGAGAGCTGAAACTGAACCACTTACAAACAGGAAAAACTCTTTGCAAAGAAACTAAAAAAATTAGAAATGATAAGAAAAACCCCCAACAACCCACCACAGCCACCTAAAACCAATTAGTATAGTAACGTTTCCCAACAGAGAATCACAAAACAGAAACAGAATGTTAATCCAAAGGAATTCAAATTATTGCCATACGACCGCAAAAAAATCCCAACAGAATCTATCATTTGTGCAGTAGAATCCAGCCTAACCAAATTAAATACAGATGAAGCTGACAGAATTAAGACACGCAGGTTACTCACATCTTATGCACCACGAAACCACCAAAAGAATCTTGGCAAAAAAGATGAATTCAGAGCACTACAAACCCTGAAAAAATGATAAGGCAGATAATAATACTCCGCAGCAGACAAAGGAACTGCCACAGTAAGTCATGGACAGAAAAGACTATGAAACAAATTGACAGACCTACTGCAAGAACTCCACATCCACAACCTATAAACACAGCCGCCAACCCAATATCTAGAAAGATTAACCAAGAAGAAAATTATCACCAGCGCAATAAGCAAAGAAATCCAACAGACGAAAATCATACCAAAAGAGAAAAATGCTTCTAGATGCCCTAAATTAATACCGGCCTCAAAAATACACAAAGAAGGCAATACTTCTCAGATGCCATAGTCAGCTCCATAGGAGCACCATTACAACCTAGCTAAATACTTAGCAAAACACTAACAGCCCCATGCTGAAACCTCAGCTTCATATGTACAAAAACGTCATACACTTCTTAGAAAATGATCACAGATCTAACACGGTGGAACAAGAAGATCGCTTGTAAGTTTCGACGTGGTTTCACTATTCACTCAAAGTCTGCTGATAAAGAAAACTCTTGAAATCATCAAAATAAATACCAACAGCTGAAAGACCTCATGGAACTAACAAGACCACGTGGCCTAACCAACGTGACATATTTCATATCAAAGGCACAAAGCCAACAATATCAGACAGAAGAAACCAGAACACCAATCAATTCAAACTCCAAGTCCCAGTGAACACAGACCTAGACTCATAGCCAATCAGAATAGACCAGCCTCGATTTGAAACCAGAAGCTGTGAGACCCATCATCGCATCGCAGAGGCTTGATGATGGCGGATGGGATTTCTGCCGAAACGTTGCTACAGACTTTAACAGCACTACAATGACGTGGGATAATACCTGAGGTGAAGCTGAACAGCATATATATATATGTATATATATATGGATCTTTGGTTATTCGGGTTTTCTCCCACGTAGAATTGGAAGTATCTAGCCGCCCTATCGTTCAATGAAGCTCTCCATCTCTTCATATCTCAGGCTCTGTTTTCTTTCAGCTCTGTGCTTCTCAGAGTTAGTGTGAGCTTTGCAGGCTGCTTCCTTCTTTTAACTGCTAGTGGGGGTGGTGACTTTGATTGGGTGGCGGCTTGTTGTGTTCTGAATTGGGTGGGGGTGTGTTTTCTCATTGTTGGGGGTTTGGGCTGTGTTCTGATTGGTAGGTGGGTTGGGCTGGTGTTCTGAAATTGGCTGGGGTGTGTTCTGTGTTAGGTGGGGGCTTGCGTTGTGCTCTGGTTTAGTCTTAGTTGCTGGGGGATTTGAGCTGGTGCGTCTGTGATCGCTGTTGTTTGGCCTTCGTGTTGTCGCTGGTCGTGCCATATATATCCTTATGTGGGTGTTGAGTCTTTTTTTCTACGTGAAATTTGGTGATCGGTGTGGGTCACTTCGTTGTGTGGGTCGACATGTCCATGTCCTTCATGTCTTGTACTTGTTTTTGTGTGAGGGCAGGTTTCGCTAGATGTTTGTTATGGGCTGCACAGGTATTATCTCGTTTATTCATCTGTGTGGCGTTTTCTATCTCTATGGCTTCTCTGATTATTGTGTTGTTGAATGGCTATGTTGCTGACAGTTTGGTATATTTTTAAAGTCGAACTCATGTCCTCTGTGGCTGTTGAGGTGTTGGAGCCAGGGAAGAGGTCAGTTCTTGCTTTTTTGATTAGTTCTTGTTGTTCTTTTCAATGGCGTGCACATAATTCTTCTGTTTAGTTTGTCCTATGTATGTGGTGGGGCAGGCAAGTGCAAGGGATTTTGTTATACTCCTTGGTTTTCTAATCCGATTTTATATATATAGTGGCTAGGGTTTTGGTGCCAGTTTGATAGTTGATGTTTTCGACCTGTGGTTGTTTCATGTGTTGGACTAGTGAGGAGGTGGGTGTTCCAGCTTTTTTTACCGATTTTTGTGTTCATCCAGGCGGGTACTTATTCTTCCTATAGGTCTTGTCCAAATGGTATGTGGCCGGGCTATGATGCACAGGGAATTCGTATGTGCCTTGGTTTTCAGGTCAATTTTGTCCTTTGTGGTTTTTAATAGGATGGCTGGCTATTTTTTTTTGTCTGTTTTGAAGGCAGTCTTTGATGTGATGCCTGGTGTAGTATCTTACTGATTTTGTCTGTAGTACCACTTATTAGGGCAGGAACAGCTGTTCATAGGTCTGTTGATCTTTCCTAGGTCTCTGTTATGTCTTGGTGTGTTTTGTGGATCAAAGCTGGTTTTTGTTTTTGTGTAAGCCGTTGGTTGTTCAATACTTTAGTCAAGGGTGCATAGTTTCAGTCTTTATATGTGTCTTGTTGCCAGGCAATTTGGTTCTGGTAATTAGTGTTTTGGCCAACGGAAATCTTTCTGTGCTGGGTGGTGGTGGGATTGGGCGTTGAGGGTAGCAGTTGGTGGTGTGTTTTCTTCTGGTATATGGTGTGTCCGCAGTATGCGAAGAAGCTTGACAGCACACATGTAAAGTCCCCGTGAAAACTTAAAAAAAAAACATATATATATATATATATATACACACACACATATATATATATGTGTGTGTGTATGTGTGTGTGCTGTTCAGCTTCCTTCAGGTATTATCCCACGTCATTGTAGTTTTGCTTTAAAAGCACAACTACAATGAAGTGGAATAATACCCGAAGGAAGCTGAACAGCATACACACACACACACACACACACACACACATGTACATGTTTCAGATCTTGGGGGAAAGATTATTTTCTGTTTTGATGCAATTGTTTTTCTAATTAGTTGTTTGTGTTGATCAGGTGGAAGCTTCCCCACATCTTCATCTGTTTAACTGGAATCAGTATCATCTTCAGCTCTCCAACAATTGGTGAAAAAATGGAAGAGACCTGGTTTGAGTGATCTTGGTCAAATCCAAGAAAAAGAAAATTTAGTGAAACTTTTTGAAAATTCTAAAAACACAAATGCATGTATGGATGTAAGAGATTCCTTTTTTAAAAAAATGATTCAATCTAAAAGTACAGGTGTAAAAAAAGGAGAAAATAGGGAAAACTTCTTTATTGCAGAATTTCAAATGCTCTCAGTGAAGCCCATTTAACTTTGTTGTTATGAATTATCTCTTTAACAGTATTTAAGATTCAGATCATATTGGAAGGTTTTGTTTCTTAAGAAACTTACTAAACTTAGTGCTGGATAGGATTTGTCTGTGAAAAGAAATCTTGTGTTTTTACAGAAAATTGACTCAAGTTAAAAATTAGTCCTTAATCAGCAGCAAGTGTTATTTTGTCCAATAATGTGATCATGATAAATCCCACTTGTGATATTAGAAATTTAGCCAATAAATCATAAAATAATTTAACCTAGCTGAGCCTGCCTTCTCAACTAATTCGACTAGAATTAGAAATGTGGTAATTAATATTATACCAGGGCAAATATTTTATATTTTGACTCCTGTTCTCCATCAGATTCTAAGGTAGGTTTGGAACTCAGTCTCCCAATTTCTAGGCAAGTGCCTTAACCACTAGACTAACCAGCATTCATTTAATAAATTAACAGCCAGTGTCAGAAGCTCTAGTGTACCGAAAGCCCAAATGCCTGCAATTTAAGTGTACTGACAGTATCTCCCTTTTTGTGTGTGTTTCTCGTCAAAGCTATCTCTCTAATTTTCTCCAGATTTGGTATTAATAGCATTAAAATTCACAAGAATAATTTGATCAATTAGAACCATCTGTGGTCTGATTTATAACTGCTGTGCCACATTTCAGGCTTAACATAAATTTGCTGTGATCAAAAGTTTTGTCATTGACATCATGACAAACTATAGAGTCAAAGTAATTAAAGAATTCCAATGGCTTCAAAAGGGGAAGCAGTTCAAGACTTTATTTTCTAAGCTCACTGGAATTACTCAGTTATTAGGAAGAAGAACATTTGTATTATCTTAGTTTGTCAAAGTAAATGCTAAGCAACAAACTGTGATCGTTATGATTATTTTATCCGATGCTGCAAGAGGCATGCCTGAGAAATACTTGCAGTCCTAGTCTTAATACCACAAAACACTATGAAACACAAGAAGCAGAATGTACTGACTTTTCCTTTGGTTGGATGTTACTTTATGGCACATTGTATACATTTACTCAAGATATATTAGGTCAATAATCCCAGATATTTAGCTTGAGGCTGGCAAACAGAGAAACTGACTTGAATAGTTTATCTGGTGTCACCTGTAAGATGTGAGTGAGATTTATGAATAGTTGACTAGGATGTGACATTGCTGTTCCTATTTCAGTGGCAAAATGTATTTAAATAGATAACATCCAACCTCTGGATTTTTCAAACCCCAAACCCTTCAAACCTCAGCCTCCTAGTTTAAATTCATCATTAGTTTCAGCAAGTTGCCTGTAAATGTCAAATCACTGAGCTGGGTACAAATAACTTTCCATTTCCTCTAGTGAGCAAGGAACTCCATAATTTATAGTATTGTACAGATGCTGCAGGATATGGATCACCATTCTGTTGCACATAACTTGCACTGTCTGTAGAGAATAAAAAGATAAGTGCAATCCATATTGCAAAAACATCACAGCATGATGAATTTGCAAGCTTTCTCCAGCTTATGAATCATTGTGTAGAATTGATATTGTTGTTACATTAATGTCTGGTGGTGTGCACCATGAATAACTTTCTGCTAATTACAGTTGGATTCTGAAACTGAGGCAGTTTATGAAGACAGCATTACAGCACCCTTGATTATAATACTAAAATAAACACCTTAAGTGCAGAATCTGGTGAATGATTGCAAAAACAAATGAAAGCATAAGAATAAAATGAGGCTATCACAAGAAGATACATACATAAAACTTGCTCATCAGCTTTTCCCACAACTCCTTTAAACAATATGTTCTCTTAGAAATAAACTTTTTTAAAACAACTGAATTGAATATGTGTATATGTATTCTCTAATTGCTCAAGAGAAAGCTACATAAAGTGAGGAAGTGTTGGGCCCAAAGCCAAACCTTCTTTGCTGTGCCCCAATTCTATAGAACAAATAGTCATTGGGGCTATGTTTGACTTTCATGCCTAACTTTTAGAAAACTTCTTAAAATCTTTAAATGGACCTTTGATGTTTTTGCTGTCTAGAGACAAAGAATGATGCATCATGTAATTTTTTAAAATTGTTCTTTGTTTAGTATTGTATGTTGAGATTGTTTTTTTAGGTTTTTGTACACTGCCCAGGATCATGAGATTGGGATAGGAAGGAGGGAGGGAGGGAGGGAGGAAGGAAATTGTGTATATACTCATACTGGTTGTAATTTGAATAAAGGAGGGTAAATTTCATATCAATATTTGTATATATTTAAAAGTTTTGTTAGTTTTCATTTCTTTAATCAATACTCTTGTTCTATTTTCCAACATGTTTGGAAAGTTTCCTAAATAGCAACTGCATTAGTATTGTCATATTTTACAAAATGTGTTTAATAAAGAACATTCTGCATGCTACTTCTATCTTATCAAACTTCTGGGATTTTATTTTTAGGAAAGTATTTGTATTATGTATGAAAGTTTGCTTAACAGTAGAATCTGATGTATGTATATTATGAATTAAATGATGTAACCAACACAATGGCATGCAAGCACACACATCATGTAAACAATGTAAAATAAAGTAAAACAATTGCTACTGCTGTTGCTGATGCTTTTATTTAGTTCAAATGTCGATATGCCACTTTTAAAGGACAGAACCACTTGTGGCAGGTTTATAATTTTATTATTAATAAATACTAGCTAAAACAATTTGCACTTTTAGTAATGATAAAATCCTCATAAATAAATAATAGTAGTTAAAATTAAGGATGTATACTGAGAAGCTGATGGTGTTAAAAAATATCTGGATGAGTTACAAGATTGTTCAAGTCATCCATATCCATATGTTTTGATTTTTTAGTGAAACGTGATAGAATATTCCAGAGAGATTGAGAGAGAGACAGAGAAAGAGACAGAGACAAGAGAGACAGAGAGAGGAAGGGAGGGAGGGAGGGATGGGGAGAGGGGGGGATGTAACATCAGACTTGTTACATCTTTTTGTCACTAGACAGTATTCTTTGAATTTATTTAATAAAGACATATAGATCTTTTTCCAGGACTGTAGGCTTGGTGCAGTTTATATCTACAGAGAGAATTGGTAGAATGTGCTACACAAAGTACCATCCTTAATATGGCATTCAGATAGCAAATCTCTTGGCGATCTCATGGAGATAATAATGTAATTATCTTGGCAGCAATCTGGCTACAGTTTACATTTGCATTTTTCTGGGATGTTCTTTCACTTCTCAGTCTATCCTGCAGCCCTGGAGTTCCCTGATAATCTCCCATTCAAGTCTTAGCTAATTCTATCCTGCAAATCTTTTTCTGAGAAGATTCCTACAGTAAATGCTGTCTCATCTTATTTACTCTGAGGTGTTTTTAAAAAGTACAAGACACCATATTATACTATTCTTTTAATGAGCTCCTGTTGAATCTACAGGTGATAGATGTAGGTAATCTTGGGTGAGATTCACAATATAATGCTTTGATAAATATAATCAAGAATATTAATGCTAATGCTAATAATAATAATACAAAAAAAGAGAATAGTGCTGGTACTGTTTACATTCCAATAAAGTTGAGATCAATAGAATGTTCTTCCAAGTTTATATATCTTTCCAGTTTATGAGAAAAGGTCATGATAGTGATGAATCTGTAATCTGGCTTATCATCCTTAATTCTGGATGGGATCATCCAATGTCATTGGATGAAGTATCATCAGTATGCTGATGGTATGCAACTTTACATCTCCATCCCTGCTTATCCAAATAATTCTATAGCAGCCATCTCATGATGCCTGGAGGCTGTAGGAGTTTGGATGAGAGACAACAGGCTTCAGCTGAACTCTAGTAGGATGTAGTGGCTGTGAGTTCAAGGGGAACTGGGATCTGGGGGTTTATCATCCTTAATTCTGGATGGGATTGCACCACCCCATGTAGACCTGGTGCACAATCTGGGGGTACTCCTAGACTTGTAGCTCTTGCTCCAATAGCAGTTGGCAGTCATGAGTAGGACAGTAATTGCACAACTTCATGTTGTGTGCCAGTTGTGGGCACAGTCATTCATGGCCACAGTCATTCATGCCCTAACCATCTCCAAGTTGGATTACTGCAATGCACTATGAAAGGGCTACCCTTGAAGAGTATTTAAAAGCTACAACTGGAACAGAATGCGGTGGCACAGATTGTCCTGGAGATTGTACGTGAGTAGCAACTGTGACATTGTTGCTACATTACCTGCACTGGCTGCCAGTTTGCTTCTGGGTCCAATTCAAGGTGTTGGCCACATCACCTATAAAGCCCTTTTTGGCGTGGGCCCAAGTATCAGAGGAGCCACCTCAATGGGACTAACCTTTGCCATTAGTTCCATCAGAAAGAGCCTATTTGAATCCCATCTACCAAATAAGTTTGGCTGGCAGAGTCCAAGAGAAGAGCCTTTTCTGTTGTGGCCCTTGCCTCCTAGAATATTCTCCCAACAGAGGTGAAATATGCTTCCCTCACACACACACACACATACACACACACACACACACACACTGCTGGCCTCCTGGATGAGAGTAAAAACTTGACTCTGCCCCTTAGCCAGGGTCCCTGCTACATTGGGGGTGGCTAACGGTGTAGAAAAGATTGTCACTCCCAGTCTACCCAACATCTTGCATCTTAACTTTTAATCTTTTTATTCTAATTTTTATTTTTATTATGTTAGGATTTTTAAACTTTTTATGACATTTTAAGCCACCTATAATTGCTGATTAGTGAGATGAGCAGCATAGAAATTCAATGAACAAATAAATAAAATAAAATTTCATTCCTTTTGCTAGACTCTCAATCACACTGGGAAAGAAAGGGCTGATTTCTAAAGCCCCTGTCACACTGCACCAACGGATGCAAAGAGGATGTAAAATGGACAAAAAAGCTTGCCATCCATTGAGAAAACGTGATTACTCACTTGCCTCCGTTTTGCTTCCTCTCTATCCTCCAGCCTCCGTTTATTGACTTTCATCCGTCCAAAGTTTTGGCTGTTCAAACATTTTGCGCGGAAAATGTATCCAGTTCGTCCGTTCTGCAATCCGCTACGCATCCGCTACGCATCCGCTACGCATGTGCCTATGCATCGCTACACATCTGTTACGGCATTAGCTATAATCCGCTAGCATCCGGTGCGAATCCGCGCAACTCCATCCGCCCGGACGAGCACGAAGGGGAACGGATGCAGAATGGATGCAGAACGGATGCAGAACAGATGTCAAGCGGAACAAAGCGTTTAAAACAGAAAAAACGGCGCAAGGGACCTATCTCAGATATTAATGCCTAGAGGATGCCTAGAGGATGCCTAGAGGATGCAAAGGACACTTATACTGCCTATAAAAAGGGGAGCAATCGTCTGCATCTCACTTTCAGACCAGCAGCCCAGCTGTGCAGACCTCTGCAGCCTTCATCTGCCTCTTCCTCTTCCACAGCATCCAGTCATGTCCACCGGGATTGCGACAAAATCCTTTCGGCAGCCAACATCCTTCTGCAACAACTGCGAAAACATCTATCAGTCTCTGTGAACAGTCTACGGGAAGAAAAGGAGGCACCAAAAAAAGTCGCGGCCAAAGATGGTTCGCCAGAAGAGCACAGTACGTACTTTACAACAAGCTGATGGTGGTGCTCAGGAGCGAAGACACTCGGGCGTTCCAGAACTTCATGAGGATTGCTCCAGCCCATGTGACGAACTTGTGCGCGGCTGACACCCAGGTTGACCAAGACAAACACCAACTTCCTGCCCAGCTGGAACTTGGGTCAAGGTGCACTCACTCTGTGCCACCTGCCTCAGGACCACCTACAGGAGCATGCAGTACGGCTGGAAGGTCCACCCAGCACCATCAGCTTTGTTGTCAGAGAAGTGGTGCAGGCCATCATCGAAGAATACAAGGAAGAGCTCCTCCAGTGCCCCTCCACTGAAGAAGGATGGAGAAAGTTGCAGAGCATGTATCAGAAGTGAACTCCCCACACCTTGGACCATAGATGGCAGCACGTGGCCTGCAAAGCGCCAGCCAAGTTGGGGTCCATTTATCACAACTACAAGAGCTTCTTCAGCATCATCCTCTTCGCGATGGTCGATGCTGCTACCAAAGTCATGCACATCGATGCTTCAGGCAACGGCTCAGCTTCAGTTGCCCAGGTATATAAACGCCAGTCACCTCAAGGAGAGCTGGAAAGCAACCTCTGGTGCTCCCAGATCCGACCACTGCCCAACGACATCATAAGATGTCCCTACTTCATGCGTGGGGATATACGCCGTCTCCCATTCACAACCTACCTCGGATGAGCCCTACACCTCCAATATACCTCACCCATGAAGAGAGGATCTTCAACTACAGGCTGTCCAGGGCAAGATGGGTGAGAGAACGCCTTTGGCATCCTGGCCAACATGTTCCAGGTAACTTCACAACATGCAGCATGCCAGAGACATAGGAGGATCGTGAAGCTTGCTGCATCCTGCACAATCTCATGCGCACCGCGCTACCCAGTCTTGCAAACAGGTCGGACCTCCAGCAAGGCAATGGGGACATGAGAACTGGGAAATGGAGCAAGGCAAAACCTGATCGACACTGAGGATGTGCAAGGCCCAACAGAGCTTCACGTGAAGAAGAAGCAGCGCAACCTCCTGAAACACTGGTGCACTACCCCAGCTGGAGTGGTGGATTGGCAAGACAGGATGGTATGATGCTTAATGGATGGTTCCTTCAGCCTGTCTCACACACTGATGAATTGGCCATGTATGTTGGGCTGCTGGCCTACAAGAACAGGGCATTTAAAAGAGTTGTGTTTATGGTTGACATGTGTGGATCAATGCTTACATGTAATTGATAATAAGGCGCCATAGGCGGTGGCACTGGAAGGTGACCATACAGGTCCCCCACTATGGGGCTTGCAACTTGAGAGGTTTATCTACCACAACATATACACCCATCCACAGCATACCATCCACAGTCCCTGCCTCCACAGGTATCCACTGCCCATCCCACAGTATCCCGCCAATCC
>BHFT01002035.1:0-42800 GCA_004320025.1 Laticauda laticaudata | reverse complement strand
TTTTTGCCCCTTTTGAGAGCGGATAACAACGGATGGAACATTTTGCTCGTCCGTTGTGTCCTTTTTGCATCCGTTGCCCGGTGTGACATGGGCTTAAACAATCATTCATAAGTCAAGGACCAGTTAATTTCTGAACAAATATACCTAGGTCTGACCTGTTAGCTGGAAAGTTCATGTCTTGCTGTTTCTGAGATATTTCCGTTATTATTTGGTTTTGTTTGCTTTGAATTAAATATCCTGCTTTGTGGCAAATTTAGGTAATGTTGGCTAAAACAAAAGAGACAGGATATCTTTATGCCATCAAAGTGCTGAAGAAAGATGTCATTCTTCAAGATGATGATGTGGAATGTACTCTAACAGAGAAGCGGATCCTGACTTTAGCAAGAAACCATCCTTTCCTCACTCAGCTTTTCTGCTGTTTTCAGACCACTGTAAGTATTCCTTACAACTTCAGGAAGGGGCAAAGGCTTCTGGTGTTACCAATTAGGAATCATTGCAGCGATTCTTTTTTTTTTTTAACTTTGTTCATGGTTCTCTATAGAAAGAAGAGTGAAGAAAATAGGAAGCTCACAAATGAAGGACAATGAATTCTCAGTGATGAGAAGAAGGCAGAGTAGTTGCAGAGATAGTCTTGTACTCCCTCCTTTCCATACTGAAAACATCAGCATCACAAAATAAAAACACCTTTTTTGAAAAAGATTTACCATATTTTTAGGCATATAAGACACACTGAAGCAAGACACACCTAGCTTTTGGGGAGGAAAACAAGAAAAAAAATCTGGCTCTGCCTCCCAGCAATTTGCCTCCTTGCAGTATACAGCAAACTGCCTGTTTCAGTTTCAGCATAGCCTGATTAGCATAAGCAGCTGATTGTCGGTTGGATTGGCCTCCTGATGATCTGCTCTTTCAGGCTGCAGAAATTGTTATTGCCTCCTCCGCCTGCCCCGTTTTTGGTCTCCGCACCCCATTTTTTGCCTCTGCACCCCATTTTCGGCCTCATACGTCCCATTTTCTATCCGTTCTGATCCCTGCTGCCTGGCATGGGCGGAAAATGGGGTGCATGGAGGCCAAAAACAGGACACGTGAAAACGGGATGCGGACGCTGAAATAGGGCACGTGGAGGCAGCAATAGGCGATAGCAATCCCTCCAGCATGAAACAGCTGATCATCGGGAGGCCGATCCAACCGACAATCAGCTGCTTGTGCTAATCAGGCTGTGCTGAAGCTGAAACTGAGACAGGGTGTTTACTGCTTGCTGCAAGGAGGCAAATTGCTGGGAGGCAGAGGCTAGCAGGTGGGGGCCGGCGGGTGGGCAGGGCTTCGGTAACATTCACTGTATTTCCACCCACTTTTGGGGGTGGAAAAAGTGTGTCTTATACTCTGAAAAATATGGTACATAAGAGTTTATGTAAGCAACAATCCTGCAGTTTTCTAGAATCAAAATGAAATTACAGAATTGAAGAGTCCCTAGAGACTGTCTAGTTCTTATTTGATACAAAAAAAAGTGTTGAGCTGGAATATATTTTGTCAGATGTGCGCAGATTTTGAATAAAATGTTTTATTCTAACTTTTTTCTTTAATGGTTTACTTTCTGATAAAGATTTCTTCCCTGAAACCAAAATGTTGTTAGTTCCAGTAGTCCAATCCATCTAATCTGAGGTTGCTTCATTTAGTGGAAGGGCAAATAGGTTCAGTGTTTTATGCTTATATTTGCATTTCCTTCCACTGCTCATGTAGTGGGAGCGTTATATATGCCATCTTGAGTTATATAAAATAGATGATGATGATTGTAATGTTTAATGTCTCTGTATATACTCTGAAATCATCATTACAAAAAAAAATTATTCATATTTTCAGAGGACCTACTGATCCTCCAATGTGGTACATGCCATCATCTGTAAGGAATATGCAGACACTGAACAAACTGATCAGTCCTTACTTAGCAACATACAATGTCAACTTCACTGTTGAGACAAGTTTAACTCCTCTTGACAGCATATAGATGCGGTTTTCTTAGAAACAATACAATAATTGGCTGTTGTGTACAGGATGGTTCTTGATTTCCAGTCTAGCCTATAGGTCTGGGATATTTTGATGGTTTCCCATCCACCAACAAGGTCTAAATGTGCTTAGCTTGTTTGATATCAGCTAACGTTGGCTAGATTTTGTCATTCTCTATGAACTCAAAAGAGTAGTTGGACATGTGTCTGACATCAGAAAAGGTAATATTCAAGTGGGAATCATTTCAATTTCCTGAGATACAAAGGTCAATACCCTCAAGATTGCTCTCTTTGAACGAAGACAAATTACAAAGATTAATTTCATAATGAAACAACTGATCTGGAATTTGTTTGGTGGTTAATTGCAAGAGGTAATTCTTGCTTAAAGGGTACTTGGTCAGCAACCATTCAAAGTTATGACAGTGCTGTACTGGGAGGCTGACAACAGGTCTTCATAGTTTCAGTCAGCATAGTGTCCTCATGGTCATCTGATCTCAATTTGGACACTTGGCAACCACAATTGCCCAATTGTTGCAATTATGAAGCTGCAGTGTCCCACACGGTCACTACTTGCGACCTTCACTGCTGACTTCTGGCAAGCAAAGTCAAGGGGAAAAGAAGGTCATAAGTGGTGATCACATGACTGCATGACACTTTGATCATGCAGGATTTGCTTAATGACAGCATTATTGGGACTGCCAGAACAGCCATCATAAGTCAGTGCAATCATATGATGCCCTGCTTTATGACTGTGTCACTTAGCAATGGAATTCCCAGACCTAATTGCCATTCGCAAGTGAGAATTATCTGTATCTCCTGGATTAAGCACAGGACAAAGCCTCATCACACATGTTATCAACCTGTTTATATAAGCTAGCCAGTGTTGCATCTAGCTGCTGCCTTGTTAATCGTTACCACTTTATGGAGAATTTTTTTTCTGCCCCCTCATCTTTTACTGTTCTTTTCTTTTCCTTTGCTCTTCCCATAAAACAATGGACATGGGATATTCCTGCCTCGAGATTAAACTCAATGAATCTGATCCACAAAACATGTGCAATGTAAACTTTGTTTGTTTGTTTGTCTTTCGATTGCCACTCAAATCTTTGTGGCTTAAGTGAATGTGACCGCTAGGTGGCAGAAACTGCAAGCGAAAAAGCACAGCTTGCCATCACATGGCCTTTTTTAATTGAAGAAGAGATTACAGTAGTTGCAAAGAGCCAGTAGTAGCTCTTGAATTTAGTTTCACTACTTTTCATATTCCTAACAAAGAGAGAGAATACTGACTGAGCCTTAATTTGACTTCACAAAGCTTTCAGTTTCTTGCTGAAAAGGGAGGAAATCTTTTGCAGCCCTGGTTTTCCATCATAACATATTATTCTTAGCACCATGATGTCCGTGTCCTGCCACCGCCCAAGCCGAGGAAATTGGCACACTATGTTTTAATGATGATACTTCCTCTAAACTTTTTTTGACTCCTCTGCCCTTGTTGTATATATATATATTTAAAGCTGCATGATATCATTAGTTCTAGAAAACTGGCAAGCCTAAGCTGTTTGTCTAATCTTGCTTTTGGGCCAATTATCAGATAAAAAATGGATTCCAAGATAGCCATTTTAACTGTTTCAACATTGTTGCAGTTTTATATTCTATCATCATGCTCAAGTCCATAAATATGTAGATATCTATATTAATTTGGACCAGAAGCAATGGCTGGAAACTAATCAAGGATAGAAGCAATCTAGAACTCAGGAGAAATTTCCTGATAGTGAGAACAATTAATCAGTGGAATGATATTCCTCTAGACCATGGGTGTCAAACTCAAATCGCGTCACGCAACATATCACAACAAATCATGACATATTTTTGCCTTTGCAGAGGCGGGGTGAGTGTGACCTGCACATGGCCTGCATCTGGTCTGCAGGCTGCCAGTTGTACAGGCCTGCTGTAGAGGTTGAGGATTCTCGAACACTGGAAGTTTTTAAGAAGAACAAACAAATGGACAACCATTTGTCTGAAATGGTATAGAATTCCCTGCCTAAGCAGAGGGTTGGACTAGAAGACCTCCAAAGTCCCTTTGAACTCTGTTATTCTGTTATTCTGTAATTTTTTAAAAAAGATAATATAGCTATAACAGTAGCACTTAGACTTACATACCACTGCACAGTGCTTTATAGGCCCTCTCTAAGTTGTTTACAGAGTCAGTCAGCTTATGGTCCCCAACAATCTGGGCCCTCATTTTATTCACCTCGGAAGGGATGGAAGGCTGAGTCAACCTTGAGTCTGATAAGAATCGAACTGCCAAACTGCTGGCAGCCAGCAGTCAGTAGAAGTAGCCTGCAGAACTGCATTTTAACCACAGCTCCACCACAGCTATAGGTATGCAAATAGCAAATGATAAATAAATTTAATTCATTAATAGAATTTTGTAAAGCGTCATAGAATCATAGAGTTAGAAGGGAGCTTAGAGGTCATCCAGCCTTCTTTCCTATACAGCTTCTTTTACAGATCACTACATAGGCCCTGTCTGAAGATCTCTACTGAAGGAGAAGTCACCATTTCATGTACTAGCTTGTTCTCTTGATTAATAACTCTGTCAAGAAGTTCATCATAGTGGCTTTATAGTTTTAAGTCATTGTTTCTTGTCCTACCCTGTGGAATAACAGAGAATAAGTCTTCTGTGTGACATATTTTCAGATATTTAAAACTATTTCTCCTTAGGATCATTTCTATAGCCTAAATATACCCAGATCCTTTATCAGATCCTCATAGAACTTGGTTTCCAGATTGCTCATCTTGTTAGTCTTCTTCTGAATCCAATCAAATTTGATAGTGTCCTATTTGAATTGTGGTTCCTAGAACTGGACATAGATGGGGGCCTCACTAGGTCAGTGCAGAATTACTTGGATTTCCTTGGATATTTGTATCCAAATACATATGATCAACTCTTCAGCCATTTAAAGCATTGAAGATTAACATCAAAAACTGAATTGTGTCTGGAGAACAATTGGCAACCAAGGTTGTTTCTTTTGGGGCCTTATAAGACAGATGAATTTGGGCAAATTTTAAGGGAAGAAACGGGTAGTTGAGTCTTGCCACCCAAATGAGATTAGTTTGTATTTTGGCTTCATTCACCAATGGATTCTACCCACTGACATTTTGTAAAGTGGTTGCTGTGACAAAATGTATATATCTCTGCATATCTGGTATTGCCTAGTAGTAGGTTTACTCGAAACTAAATGCATCTTCTCTTTTAATTTATACCCAAGACATAACCAGATAGAGCTGCAGTGATCACAAATAATCCAATCTGCTTCCTATAATTAAGGATTTGGCATCCTGCTAAGTTAACAATGGTTTATTTTTGGGAAAAAGCAAATCACTACAAGAATTAGAAGTTTTCTCACTAGAACAGGCATAGCTGACAACTATTTTTATAGTTAGATCACGCCACATGGTCTGTTCCAGGCAGTAAAGGCTCAGAAGACATTTTGTAGGGCTGATTGGCCTTTACCACCTATGTAGTCTGTGCTTGATTTCAGTATATGTACTTCATTCCTCTGATAGAACTTCCTGAAGAACAAATTGCCTGGCTTCTTTGCCACTACTTAGTCATAACTACACATTGATTGCGGAACTCTTATAGCCAGACAAACTCATTGACTCTCAGCTGAAACAGTTAAAGGAGATCTTGTCTTTTTGCATTTACCAAAAAACCCAATATGGTTATTTATCCACTCACCCATCTTCAAAAAGCGGAAATGCACTTATTTTTTATGTAGACACCATTGTTATAATTAAGTTAGAAATATAAACCAATTCACCTTACAGAGGGGATTACCACTACCTTACCACTGGTATGCTTGCTTAGTCTTCTATCCAAAGGCTACCAGTTGATCAGCAGGTTGAGAACCTGCATTTGTTCCACCTTCTTTTAAGCCAGATTTGCCTTTGATAATGACTCAAATAAATCCTTCTTTCAAATAGAGGCTAGACCTCCAATGGCCTTTCAAATGAAGAGTTATTTTCAATAAAACAGGACACTTGGCCTCTATTTGTCAATATAAATTCTGAATGCATGGCAGGCAGTCTGAACTGGGGTTGCAGTGGGTGCAAATCCAGATTTTCAATGTCCAATCCAGCAGAAAAATGTCATTCCAGGATTGAATTAGGTTGATCATATACAGTGTAGTTTGGTCTATGGGAGTAAAAGCCTAAAAAATTTGCTCTTTTTGCTACTGTTTCCATTCAAATGTGGTTTTTTTAGAAATTAGATGCAGGGAGAAAAAAAGAAATACAATTAACATCTTTCCATTGATGATGGTATCTGGTATTGCCTTTGATCAGGATCGCCTCTTCTTTGTCATGGAATTTGTGAATGGAGGGGATCTTATGTTCCACATCCAGAAATCCCGTCGCTTTGATGAAGTCCGAGCCCGGTTCTATGCTGCAGAAATCATTTCAGCTCTCATGTTCCTTCACGACAGAGGCATCATTTACAGGTCAGCAAAAAGAATTAGTGGTTTGTTGTTTTGTTCAATCGAGTGTTGCTTTTTGTTGGAGAGGATTCGTAATGGTGATTAATATACCTGCTGGAGTTCATAAATGGGATGGCTTCTTTGTATTTAATGTTGCATTGAAAGAAAAAAAATTGACAGGTCTAATTGAGTTGGGGGCATAGCATTATTGTGGAAGATGAGATTTGATTGGGAGCTGCTCAAAGATGGGCAGCCACATTTAACAGATAACAGATAATCAGAGTTGGAAGGGACCTTGTAGGTCATCTAGTCTAACCCCCCACTCAAGCGGGAGACCCTGCATCATTTCTGACAAATGTCACTCCAATCTCTTCTTGAAAGTCTCAAGTGATTGCGCTCCCACAACTTCTGAGGGCAAGCTGTTCCATTGATTGACTGTTCTCACTGTCAGAAAGTTTCTCCTTATTTCCAGGTTAAATCTCTCCTTGTTCAATTTCCATCCATTATTCCTTGTCTGGCCTATAGGTGCTTTAGAAAATAACTTGACCCCTTCCTCTCTTTGGCAGTCCCTCAAATATTGGAAGACCGCTATCATGTATTCCCTGGTCCTTCTCTTCATGAGACTAGCCAAACCCAATTTCTGCAACCGTTCATTGTATGTTTTAGTCTCCAGTCCCCGAACCATCCTGGTTGGTCTTCTCTGTACTTTTTCAAGAGTCTCAACATCTTTTTTAATGAACAGTTCCCTATCAAATCCCATATTTTTTAGTTATTCAGACCTGAGTTGGGAGGATATTCAGGAGGTCCACTTGAATATCATCAAATGTTGGTGAGTGTTATTTTAAAAATGCTTGTTGTGTAAGCAATTTGAAATCTAGCTTTTGGGGGGAAATGGTACAGCCTGTGAGAATGGAAATGAGACAGAGTCGCAGAATTAGTTGAGAGTATCTTTTTTCCTTGCCTGGGGACATGGTGACCATGAGGTACAACATTTGCTGCATATTTGAAAGCAAAATATTATGTTTGAAGAACTGTACAAAGTATTTCCATTGAATTCTAATCCATGTCCATAATAAAAAGTACTTCTGGAACAGATTGTCCTGTGTTAACTTATGCAACCCCTCTTTGGATTCTTAGACTGGCTTACATGCAGCCTTACATGATTTTTGTTTTCATTGTGTGTTGCATTAGCACACAGGATAACGGAAACAACCTTTGAACAATTGTATGCCCTACAGTTGCAGATTGCTGCTCATTGAAAGTTATTCTCCCTAAATGTAGTAGGTTTTGATTTCAGTATCTAATTTATTCAAGGACTTTGTCAATCAAATGGTTCTAAGAGCCGTGGTAGCATGGTGGTTAAAATGCAGTATTGCAGGCTAATTGTGCCGACTCCCAATTTCCAGCAGTTTGGCAATTTGAATCTCACTGGCTCAAGCGTTCCATCCTTCCAAGGTTGGTAAAATGAGGACCTAAATTGTTGTGTGCAGTATGCTAACTCTGTAAACTGCTTAGAGAGGGCTGTAAAACACCGTGAAGCGATATATAAGTCTAAGTACTATTGCTATTGCTAAAACCATAAGTCAAATGTGCAGATTGAACTGTGTTTGCATTGTATGAGTTGACACAGTGTGTATTCCTTCAGCTCAGTTTTCTTGCATTCTTCCTTCACGTTATTACAGACCTTGACATTCATTAATGTTGGGCTCAATAGTTGTCATAAGTTGAGGACCATCAGCTTACATAAATAATCATGGTTTTGATGTAGAAATCATAATGAAGGAGAATGAAGAAACAGTTACACATTTTCATGCAGTCAAAATTAATTGAAGGAAAATAGAACATGAATAAGAAAACTGTGCCAGCTAAGTTCTTTCTTGGAATTGATTAAATAATCTTTTTATTGTAAAAGACAAATGCAATCTCTTTTCTTGCATCCCATACATAACACTTTTGAGAGAGAGTTGCTCTAAAAAGACAGCTTTTTAGAAATTTGCACTCAATAAAATGAAGTGTGTGTAATTTCTGGAAACAGGGTATTTAGATAGAATTTTTTTTTAGG
This sequence comes from Laticauda laticaudata, assembly GCA_004320025.1. NCBI lineage: Eukaryota > Metazoa > Chordata > Lepidosauria > Squamata > Elapidae > Laticauda > Laticauda laticaudata. The sequence continues at coordinate 34,263 of BHFT01002035.1, read as the reverse complement.
GAAAATATTTGTGGCATTGATGCTTATATAGACAAGTCGGTGTTTGTGTGAGCTCAGCTTCATGTCCCACTTACTACAACACAAGGTTTTCAAGGGAGATGTCCCTTATCAATAGTCTTCCGAAACAAAACAAAAATCCGGCTAAGTGGCCAAGGACATGGAATGAAGCTGGAGACTCCCAGTTCTGAATTGCTACATGTTGTGAAAACAATCTGCCATATCGTCTTCATCTAACATGGAATTAAAAAGAAAAGAAGTTAAATGGGTACATATTATATATGACATTCTTTTATGTTGTAGAAAAGACATTAAAGATAAAAAATACTTTTAGTCTAGTCAAACCATTTGCTCCAAGACCAAACAGAAGATACTCAAAATAATACATGCATTTATGGGCATTTGAATCATACTCACTAATTCTTCGGCTCTGAATGTTCTCTAAGCTTGGATTCATCTGAATTTCATTACCAGGCGAGGTAACAATGTCAATCCATGGGAGAGGGGAGTTGCATTACTTATCCTGATAATGAAACCTCTGCTGAAAAACATCAAGAATCCAACTGTTCTATCCTAAGCTACATATATTTTCTGCCAATGGAATTGGAATTACTATTATTCCCAGACCGTATGAATCCTTGAGACCATCTGGAATTTTGAGAGTATGTGATAGGATGGATATTTTCACAAAATGTTGCTCTCTGTCATTCCCTCTTGTCTCCCAAGAATCTCTTGATTGCCTCAGCTTTAATAATCTATTTCCTGGGCAGGTTGACACAATTCCAAACAAAGCACAGGGCTGCAGTAAATAACAAAAACAGTTGAGCTAGCTCATTGATTTGTAGCATGTTAGTTTTTCATTATGTTCTGATATGGAAACCATCAACAGATTTAAGAGGTGGAGAATAGAATTTGTCAAGAGATAAGGAACTTTTGTTAGGCATGTTGGAAACTCAAAATGCATGCATCATGTGGGATGATTTAGTTGCTATGATGGTAGACAGTGCAGGAAAAAGGACTGTGAAAATTGCCTGTGAAATCAGTCTGAACTCTGGTCTTTACTAAACAATGCTGTGACATTCAGAGAATGCAGATCTTTCTCTTCCACTGTGTATGTGAGAGGTATAATGTTAGAGATCACATAAGAGTGTTTGGTGTGGGCATCAGACTGGGACTGATTTGTTTTGTATAAAAGGCTATTGTATTTCTGGCAGCTCTCTCTTACAGTTTTAAAGTTATTGGCTATTATGTTTCTTGATATCACACACAGGCTTATACATGTCTAAATCAGAGGCTTAGATACAAGAGGCATGTAACATCATGATTTGGGTGGCATGCATGGTAGTGCAGCAACAATTTTGGATCCTATGATGTCCTTACCTCTTGATAAATTAGAGATCTGTAGCAAAGAAGTTTATAAAGTACATAACACAGCTTCAATCTGTCACATTTTACTGCTCTGAAAATAAAGTCACTCTTAGTATTTCCCCCTCCCTTTCTTCTCTGTTTGACATAATACTTATTTGTTTCTTGGCATACATCTATTGAAGGCTTGGCTTCCTAAGCTATGTATTGTTCACCTTACTTTTTTCAAAAAACGGATGCTTATCCTCCCTTGTTTGGGCAGGTTCTGTACAAAGTTTTAATGGCTCTCTTTGGAAATGCATACTTCTTCATCAAAGGGTGACATGGAAAGGATGGTGAGGAATTATTTTGATTGCCATTGAAATAATGGGTTTAAGTTGCAACTACAATATTTTGGGTAAATATAAGGAGAAGTTTCCTTTTTTTTAATTTTTTTTTATTTTTTTATCTTTTATAAAACATCTCATAAGGTGAACAATGTGTTTCCAGGTTTTACATTTCCATACAAACATGACCATAATTATGTACCAACTTTTATATCCAAATTAAAATCATATTATTACTTATTACCTTTTTCTTTAAATAATCTCATACATTATTTAACAATATTTTCCATATTCTTATTCAGTTTCTATATTGATTGCTCTTATTTTATACAATCTCATTTCATATGGTAGCTTATTTAATTTTTCTTTAAATATTCTCTTGTCATGTTGAACAATATTATCTGTATTCTTATTCAATTTCTATAATCATTATACACATATTATTACATCTGTCACATTTGCAATTTTTTCCACGTACAATTATTCCATTCAAAGGTTTTCCCCCTTTTATTAGCAATTTGAGCTTGCCACACCTTTACTTATACATTTTCCCCATTTACTCCCTTTAACCTGTGATAAAAATTTATAACAATATAACCATAATAGTCCCTTAACCACTATATATATGTAAACATACATACATACATATCAGATTCCACATGGTATTCTCTTTACCCTATTATATTCTAATTATATTTTATTTGATTTATTTGATTTATTTATTTGATTTGTCAATCACTTACAAGATAATAGGTATATTAGTAAGAAGAGTAAGAATACAGGAAATAGGTACAAATAAATGGGGACAATAGGACAGGGAAGATAGGCACGATGGTGTACTTATGCATGCCCCTTCTTAGGAATGGAGTGAGGTCAGTAGTAGATAGTTTGAGGTTAAAGGAGTGGGGGTAAGAGGATATAACAACAGAGACAGGTAGTGCATTCCAGGCATTGACAACTCTGTTGTCCCCCCCAAAAAACCAGTTACATACTAACTTTACATTCCCATTTTAGTCTATTCAATATTTTTTTAAAAAAACTACTAATAATTTATCCATTTTAAATCTCATACTCCCTTTTGCTTTTTCATTACATTATTAAATATTAATTAATATTCTTTTATTATTTTTTCCCTTCCATAACTATTTCAAATTAAGCTTATATTTAGTTTATCAATAATTTTTTATGTAACATCAATTCTTACACACACACATACACGCACACACACATTCTATACTTTCATGCAGAATCTCTTTTGCTAGTCATCTACTACCCATCATCTCTACTTCTCTGAATAATATAATTTCTTCTCATTTTAGTTTGTTTTTTCTTTCTTGTCATTTTTTGGTCTTTTCCCTTTATTTCCCTTTATTTCCCTATTATTTCCTTTAAATTACTTCTCAAGCTATTGACTTTGTCACCCTCCCTTTTCTGACCCTTCGTCTGCAATTTCCTTTTCCTTTGCTTAACCTTCAAAATAATTTCCCTCAAGGGGAAATTTCCTGTTGAGGTGATCTGTACAAACAGTGGAACAGTCTACCAACAGAGATGGTGGCTTCTCCATCTCGTGAAGTTTTTTTTAAAAAGAAAAAACTGGATAACCACCTCTTGGAGATAGTTTTATTGCTTTTTCTGTTAGTCTTTTCTATACTCCATACTTCTGATCCTATGAATGTATCAAGAATTCTTATTATTTTCAAAATAATCTTGTGAGAATTGGGTTGAGAAAGCCCATTAACGAAATCCTTGGCATGCACATGTACTTGGGTTCAAGTTATAATGAGTTTGCAGATACTCTACCTAAAGGCCCGGTCCCACTGCACTTACAGATGCAAAGAAGATGTAAAATGTTAAAAAAAGCTTGCTGTCCGTTGGAAAACGCTATGCATCCGTTGCGTACTCATTGCATACGTGTTTCATATGCTCTATCCGTCGAGCATCCATCCACTCGATTTCATCTGCGCAAAAAGTTTTGAGTCTGCACAAAACTTTGGTGAAACGGGATGAACTTTCCCCCCGCCACGTATTGATGTAGCATCCTGACATATGATGCGGCAACAAACGTTCTTATGTCCGTATTATCATCCGTTAAACATCGCGCTGTATCCTCTCTGCAGCCTCATGCCCATCCCCTCAACTCACAATCCGCTGCCCAGCTGAAAACGAAGAGGGAGGAAACAAAAGGCTACACGGAACGTCTACACAGTGTTTAGTACCACGGAAATAGAAAGGATGTTAAGTTGTATGCATCTCATATATAAAGGATTAAAAATGGGACAAAACGTTTGGTAATCTGGGATGTATCATCGTATATTTAGTGATGTCTGCGAGTATGTCTAGATATGTAGAAGCGACACCAAGTGGACAACAGATATTCCTATAAAAAGGGGGAGAAAAATCATCTAGATCTCAGTATTGAGTCAGCAAGACCTGTGGTGTAACATCAGACCTCTTCATCCCTTGGTCTTGGTCTTCAACATCAATCAATTGTCGCTTATCCACCATTGGAGGATGACAAGTTCCGTATGATAGCTTGCGCTCTATTCATGCACCAGAACCAAAACCTGTTCAGACGTTTGCTAAGTTTTTATACAGAGTAGAAGAAGGAGACGTCCAAGCAGTCTAGTGTGCGGTACTGTAGAGGAGGATCATTGAGAAGGAATGGAGTTTTGGACTGTTTATGAACCAGTTGATGGTGCGAGCTTGAGGAATGAAGACCCTCATGCATTCCAATCACTTCATGAGGATCCAACCAAGCCATGTTTGACGAACACGCTCTTCCTCACGAGCGTCTTCTGAGACTCAGGTTGACCAAGCGAGCACAAACTTCCATCCCATGCCTGGAACCCTGCGATTGAAGGTTGGCAACTGACTCTTGGCAGGCACTGGCCTCTGGAACCACATACAGAAACAGCCAGTATGCCTGGAGGGTGTCACACAACAGCATCAGCAAAAGTTGGTCAGAGAAGTGGTGCCATTGCCATCAATCAAAGAATACGCTTGCAGGAGCTCTCAAGTGCTTCCACCACTGAACAAGGCTGGAGAAAACTTGCAGAAGAGTTGGTATCAGAAACTATTCCCCACACGTTGGAGCCATAGATGGGAAGCACAATGGCCTGCAAAGTTTCCAGCCCAATTCAGGGTCTACTTATTACAAACTACAATGGCTTCTTCAGGATCATCCTTCTTTTGCCATGGTTGATGCCTGACTACAAGTATCACATTCTACATCGATCTTTCAGCAATGGCGTAAGCTTTCAGAGTAGCCGAAAGTTAAAACGCCATTGCACCTCAAGGATGGGTTGGAACGCAACCCTACCATTGGTTTCCAATCCCAGACCACCAACCCAATTGACACACAAGATGTTGCCCCTACTTCATTGTGGGTGATGATGCCTTCTCCCTCAGAACCTACTCATTGAAGCCCTACAGTTCAGATTACTTCACCCGTGAAGAGAGGATCTTCAACTACAGGCTGTCCAGGGCCAAGACGGGGGGTGGCTGGAGAACGCTTTTGGCATCCTGGACAACAGGTTCCAGGTACTACCACCATGCCAGCATCACCCAGAGACCCCGAGGAGGAAAGCTTGCTTGCCATTCCTGCACAATTCTCATGCGCACCGCTTACCCAGTCTTGCAGAACAGGCTTGTGGGACCCATCAACAAGGGAATGAGGACATGGAGCACTGGTGAATGGAGGCCAAGACGAAACCCTGATAGACACTGTGGATGCTACAAGGCCCCACCAGAGCCACGTGAAAGGGAAAGAAGCGCGCCAGCCTCCTGAAGCCCACTGCGTGCAACTCGCCCAGCGGAGCAGTGGAAGTGGCAAGACAGGATTTGGTAGATGCCTTTAATGGATGCTTTCCTTGCCTGCCTAGTTCTCATACACTATTGAGATTGTGGCCATGTATGTTGGAGTGCCCTACATATGAATACAGCATTAATAAAGAGCTTTGTTTATTTTGAAAATGTCGTTGATCAATGAATAAATTGTTATTAATAAAGCGCCCATTATTGTGTGGCAGCTGCGGATGGTGCGACCATACAGCTCCCACTATGCTTGCACTGGAAGTTTTATCTATCCCAACAACCCTATCTTATCTACCCACAAGCATGCCAAAAGACTTAAACCATTTTTTTCAAAGCTTTTCACCAAAACACTTTATTCAGCTAAAAAAAAAAATGCAACCAAAAAGTGTCCAAGTGTGCTTAAGCCAAAGATAACCTTCATTAACTATTCCTTTAAACTTTATGACTTTATTAAATAAGCAAAATGAACCAAGTAAACTGTATAAGTGTTCTTAAGCCAAAAGACTTTAGACTTTCTTAGGTAAACTTATGACTGTATTAAATAACAGCCAAAATGAACCAAGTAAAGCTCTTTAAGCAAAGAATAAACTTAACAAGTAAACAACTCAGTCTCTGACACTATTCTCAGTCACTCTGAGTCATGTGCATGTCTCAGCTTGTTTAGCGGGCAGGGACTCATGTGGATGTGCTGTGGCTTGAATGCTGGTCTGAGTGCACCCATTGGGGTGCTTGGCCCCGAGGGTACAACAGGTGTGGTTGGTGTGTTCAGGAAGCTTATCCGAGAGACTGACTCCAGTCCCATGAGGTTGAGAGGCCCTTCAATTCAAGGAACTTGAGGATGTTCAGGCCCAATACTGATGACAGATGTCCGTTGACGGGCTTTGGCTGGCGGTGGAGGAAGCGCGAGATTTGTAGTGGTGGCTGACTGGTTCTGCAGCTGGGTGATGACTGGCCGTCTGCCGGCATTCTGATGAACTGCGGCCTGGACTGGGAAGTTTTCTGCTTCTGCCTGTGCGGAATAAGTCCCGTTAGTTGTAGCCTTGGTAGGTGAGGGCGCTGTTGAAAGCCGTTCGGAAGGGCTAGTGACACATCACCTGGGGGGAGAGCAGACCTGCGACTGCCCGCAGGAGCAGTTTCAGCTTGGGCCTTTGAGGGTTTGTGCAGAGAGTGCTTGAATCTTCTGGCTTCATCACCTCGGTACCTGGGCCTCGGGCAGGTCCCTTACGGTGGCTGGCTCACATAGGTGTATGAAAGGTGTGTTCGCCCGCCCGAAGATGCCTCTGGCTCCCTAAGTGCGACAGCTGAGAGAGAAGTTTCTGTTGACTCGGTCCTTCATTGTGTCCCTGCCATCTCCAACAGCACACTGTCAGGTCCTGGCCCTCTAGTCTGCCTCTTCTGCCTTGCAATCTTCTGGGAGATGGGGATGGGTGCGGTGTGCGGTTGGCCTCTGGTGGCCTGCTGCTCTCTTCCTCCATTTGTGAGAGACAGGTGTCATTCCTGCCACGCGGAATCCTCCCAAGCTCCACCGGCATGGGGAGTGCAGCTGTCGGTAGGGCGTCTCTGCTGTGGCGGCCCACTGAAGACACCTGCCTGGACAAGGGTAGGATGGCTTCCTGGCTCTTCTGCTGGGCTGCTCTGAGGAGAGGGGTGTCAGCGGCTGCTCCCCGGTGACGGAATCTCCACCCTTCCAGTGAAATTGCACTTGCCATGACGTACCATATTGCCCCGGTCAGTGAGCTTGACAGCCGGGCCTGCCCCGGAATTTCTTGACGTGTAGCTGCCATACCAGAGGTGTGGCATGTGCCTTCCACCATCCCATGGTTACTTCTGCAGTGTACCCCAGGCCTTTCTCTGCCTTGTTCTCTCCAAGATGCCTGCTTCGTTCTTGGTGTCCCGATTACAGTCTGTGGCCCTTTCTCCAAAGAGGCTATTCGTGCTCCCTCAGCCATTCCAGCACCTCATTTCCTCATTGCTCATTGGAAACGGTTAATATAGATATGTACTGTTTCCTCTCTCCCTTCTGCCTCCCTCTGCCTCTTCCTCCCTCTGCGCAGGGGCTTTCAGCAGGCCTTTCAGGCGCTTGGCATCAGGGCCTTCTGGAGATTGTCAGAGCCTTAGGGGTTAGAGCAGCAGCGGCCTTCTGGGGCTTGAGCAGCAGGGCCTTCAGCAGCAGGGCTACTTGAGGGGTTTGAGGGCCTTGGGCGGCGGGTCGACTGTCCACACCACAGCAGGAAACAGCAGCAGCAGCTTCAGAGTGAGTGCCATGAGGATGCGGATGCCTGGGTTCTGCGACTCTCTTCACCTTGCCATGGGCTTGAACGAGTCGCGCCACGCGACTTCCTCTTCTTGCCTGACTGACAACCATAGGTGCTTCCTGCAAGATATATCTGGCAGCACGACTTCCCCTGTATGCTGACTGCACGTTCATACTCCCTGCATGCGCAGTGAACGCTTTGCATCTGATATACATCTGCGCGGCATCCCCTTTGTTTCCTATAGGTGTCCGTGATGCATCCCCTTCATCCGCTATGCATCTGCCCCTTCCACTATGCGTCCGCTTCAAAATTCTCCCCCGGACTCCCTTCGGAGGTGTCATCCACTTCCATCTACTTTCATCTGCTCGGCTTCCTATGAACATCCGTTTAACATCCCCGCTACATACTACCCACCTCCGTTCTTTTCCGTTCTTTTCCATTCTGTTTATTCAAATTTTTGCCACTTTTGGGAGCGAATGACAATGGATGGAGCCACACCTGAAATTTTGCTCGTCTGCTGTGTCCTTTATGCATATGTTTTGCATCCGTCGGCCAGTGGGACCGGGCCTTAAGAGATTGGAGAGTTTCTGCTGGTTAGTGAAGGTAATACTAGGCTAGTATAAATGCAATTGCATTTGTTCAAGATTTTTTCTCTTCTGTTGCATAAAACAGTAAAATTCAGTTGGATTTTACTAGGGAAAATGGCTATCTTCAAGATTTGGGAAGTCAAATTGTACAATTAGTTTATATGCGGATGCTATAGTACACTATAGTAGTCTACTCCTGCACTCGGGTGGCAGGGAGTGAGATTAGATTTTATGATCTCCAAGTTGTCTTCCAATCTAAGGTTCAATTTGGAATAAAAATTCATATTCCTCCAATTCTTTCTTCTAATTATTTTGCAATTTGAAATAGCCAAAAGATTTAATTACAGACCTCTAGTCCTCACTCAATGAAACAGATTTAAAAATGGTTTATTTGTTCAAATCTTAATGGACCAAAATGATTAATCTGTGTATGATGCTGTCCAAAGAGCTGTTTGGATGAAAATAATTAGTCTAAGTAGTAAATATTTTCTCTTCTTTCTTTTTTACTATAGAAACATAAGGTAGCTTCAGAGACAAAATGACCCCATTGCAACTGTAAACTGCCCCTCTTTATTTCAGTTCTTAAACAAAAGAGTGTCAGTTATGAATCTCTTAAGTAAAATGCATTTTTATTCCTTCCAGAAAATTGCTTTCTGAATTTGTCAACTTTATGCAATGGTAAGCAATTTGCCTTAGTTCAAACAGTAGGCTGTACATTCCAAGAAATACTCTGGAAAACATGAGTGTGGCAGAAACAAGTCGAAGAAAGAATGGGATGTATGTAAGTTTCCACTGGATGAGTTTTTTGCTTTTTCTCCTCCAAGGCCTTATGATCACAGTTCCTGTAAAAATGACAGAGGAATCTTTACCCTGGCTCACATATGAATGTGAATAAGATTTAGTGAAAAGTTGTATTTCATGCTCCCAGTTTTATTCCTAAGTGGGTATTTATTAGCCTTCCATAACCAGGCAGAAATTACTCCCACGTTGGTAGTAATAGTGGCAGGAAGAGGCATTCATCTTCCACCAGCCAGTCTTTCATGGCATGAATCTACACTACACTGAGAGGATGACTTCTTGCTGATGATGGCCACCCTTTTGAATAGCTTAAAACAAAACTGGATAAAGTCGTGGAGGTCAGATTTACCCATGATTCATAAAACTTGTAAAATGTGTGTCTCTTCCAGGTTCGGTATAGTATATTTCCAGTTGCCTAGGGAACAATTTCAGGTTGCAAGGAAATAATGATGTGAGAGGGCATTTCCTGCTTAAAAGAATCCCTGGAAGTATCTGGTTGGCTGTGGAAGAAACAAAATACTGGATTAAAATGGGCTCGGGCTGATCCACCAGGGATTTTTTATGTTTGTGTCTTTTTATTTTCTCAGTATTGTTTCCCTGTTTGCTTTTAATTTTCCAACAAAGTAGAATATGCCATGAGAGTGGAAACATAAAAAATAAAGAAACTATTAGCTAAGTCGCTGGTGATCACTATCACTAAGTTGTGTCGGGACAGTTGAAGCACTTCAACTGTTGAAAAGATTGAATGATGATATCACCGGTGCCCCCATTAAGGTACCCACTAAAGTCGCACCCATTTATCTACTCACGGTCGCCTGCTTTTGAATTGCTGAGTTGGCAGCAGCTGGAGTGAGTGACAGGAGCTTACCCCACCCCATGGCAGCAACCATGTCTTGAATATGAGCCTGCCTATTGTCAGCCCAGGATCCTAATTTTGTGAGTCACTGTACTTATGGTGATCACTGAGAACTGGATATCACTAAATCACACCAGAACTCAGCCACGGAGTACTTATTTAAGACAATGAAAATACAGTTTTCAGGTGCTACTATCTCTCTGTCTTGAACCACATAGGCAGTTATTTTGAGGAACAGTGTTTCTCTGCCTTGGCAAATTTAAGCTTCAACTTCTAGCATTCCTCAGCCAGCATAGGGGATTCTAAACTTCCTGAGCCTGGGTGCCTTTATATATGTAGACATCAACTTCCACAGTTTTCTGCAATGACCATGGCACTTAGGAAATTCCAGGAATTGAAGTCCACACATCTGGAGGATAGCCACATTGAAGAAAGTTGAAATAGATAATTCTGGCTGGAATAATTAGATTGACAAGGAAAGATACCTTTGTACAGTGAAATGAAATTTGATGTCTGATCTTCTAATGGCCTTTTTCTTGATCCAGCTCCTGCTTCTCTTCCCAGATATTTATAGAAATAAAAGTAGAACCACAGAACAGGAAGGGATCTTGGAAGTCTTCTAGTCCAATGCTTTGCCCAAGGCAGCGATCCTCATTCAATTCCAGAGAACTGGTTGTCCAGTCTTTTCTTAATGGAAGAATGGAATGGAACACCCGCCACTCCGGGATATTTTCTTATTGAATTATCTGTGAAGTTAACTGTAAGGTCAGCTTTGTAGAATCAGGTGCAGCTCTTTGCAACATGGGTCGGTTTGTGTTCTAACAGTGCTTTGAATTATAATTCTAAGTACATATGTGTGTACATATGTTGCATTTCTCCCAACAACTAACTCTTTTGAGAGCCTTCAAGATGCTGAGTGAAATTTTCAGTTAAAGTAAACAAAAGGAGGTTTGAGGCAGAAAGGCAAGGCTAGGTTTGGTAGAGCCTGGCAGAACTCCTAGTAATAGACCATATAGGCATTAATTAAAACAATTGTGATAACCAAAGTAAGCTCCTAAATACCAGTGGAGGCTGCTGAATATCTAACCATCAAGCCTTTGCTGACAGCAGGATTTATAATTTTAATTAGACTTTATAATTAGGGCCTAGGATAAGTATTACAGTAACTCAGCTGAAGGGCTGAAGCCTATATTTTAGGGCTAGAGTCATATATCTTATGCCAAATAAGCCACATATTATTTTTCCACATCTTTATTCCCCCCTCCTTGTATTCCAAGTCAGTCAGGAGTAACATTTGGACAGTCTCCAGAAACTGAGTTCTCCGAAGACTGAGAAGCAGTTTTTAATGGATTTTTTTAAAAAAGACTAAACCTCTTTAAAAAGAAAAAAAGAAACCTCTCTGCAATTTAACATGCACAGGCTTTTTTTTTCTTTTTGGATGACATGGGATTTTCTTTTGTGCAGCCATAGTTTTCTAAGCTGAATGGCCACCTGCAAGTAATTTCAGTGAGTCACTTTTTGGCATTCCTGAAGGGTGGTACAGGGCATCTATTTTCTTTAATGTGTTTCCACATCAAAACAATATAATTGGATTTGCATAGGAGGCAAGAAGAAACAGGAACCAAAGAAAAAAGCTTCCGTTAGTGACCTTGCTGAAATCAGCACAATTTGACATGATGGAGCTTTGTGCCAGCTTTCTTGTATCAATCTCATTGCACATTCATCTAAGCATGAGATGGGATGGAGAAATGCAGGGGATTTAAAGTTAAAGTAGTGGTCCTCAAATATGCCTCTGTATTTGTTATTCTAAGGTATCAAGCCTGGAGGGGAAAATTACCCATTTTGAGCATGGGTTTTTTTTGGTGTGCAACCCATATATTTGTGCAAAATATATTCTACAAGGTTCCTTCCAACTCTGTTAATCTGTATCTGTATATTTAATATCAAAGTTGAAGGAGATAAGCTGGACTTTTCAAGTCTAGTTCTCTGGTAGCTCCAAGATCTTTGGAAAGATATGGGATCTGAGATCACTTCTGCTAGCTTCTTCAAAACTCTGGGATGTAATCCATTTGGTCCAAGTGATTTGAACTCGTCTAGAATAGACAGGTGTTCTCTTACCATTTTCTTGCTTATTTTAACTTGTATTCCTAATCTGTCTTTTATGGTTCTGCATTTGGTAGGTCAGGCTATTTTTCTCCCTTTGTATGAAGACAGATGCAAAGAATGAATTAAGCAGTTCTGCTTTCTGCTGACTGTTACTTCCTTGTCATCTTCTCTGATCATTTCCTTGACATTTTTCTAGTTGTTTATATGTTGAAAGAAATTTTTCAAAATTATTTTTGACATTTGTTGCAAGTCTTAGTTAATTCTGAGTCTTAACCTTTCCTGACTTCATCTTTGCAGATTCAGGCTATTTGCTGGTATTCTGCCTTGGTTATGTGTCCCTCTTTCCATTGTATATATTTCTCTTTTTTATCCTTAAGTTATTCAGTTCTTTGCTTATTGATTTATTCAAATTATTTCTCATACTTGCATCCCTTTTTACATATCAGTCCATTGGCAGCTGCCATAGTTCATCATTTTCACACAAGAAAGTTGCGTATGGATTCAACAATTCCTGACATAGTCCAAATTGATAGTTGTTCAAGAATAAAAATATCTTCTCAAACTTTGGCTGTTATTAGTCCAAAGTACTTCTTGATTCCCAAACTGTATAAAGGGACCATGCTTCAGTATCATTAGAGGAGATGATGCACCATAGAAGAATTAAATCAGCCTTTTAAAGGTATCCATTGTTCAGTGTTTTAGATTAGAGTGGGGATTATGCTACATTGGTTCCTTCTCTTTCTAATATATAGGCAACTATTACATTCTAAAGTACTGGAGCTGTAACAATGCATTAGGATTCCCTAAGACTATTCACACTATGCCTGAGAGATGATTTGAATTTCAGAAGAACCAGGAAGTTTCTGACCTTGTTGAAAGGGTGTATCAGGTCATAATACCTGAATTATTTTCCTAGTATAAGAGGAGGCCTATTCATGGTCCTGTGAGCTGGTTGAGAAAATGCATTTATTTAATTTGGAGATATAAATGATCAGTAATTTCCACCACCAGTTTCAGTGCATGAAATGATTGGGCCCTGAGAACAAATATTTAAGAGACATTTTAGTCTTTTTGCTCTGGAGTTAATGTCATCTGCATCAATGATTCCAGGAGGAAAGTTTTCTTTCTCTCTCTCTTTTCTCCCCTCCTCCCACCTGCAAATATTATGAATAGCAGTGCTGTTAGGAATGAATGAGTTCCAGGATATTAAGGAGGTTATGAAAATTCCACTGTGTCCATCCAGGAGAATGAAAGGATCTGTTGCATTTATAGGCCTTTGGTTGTTTGAACACTGAGAGATTTATCCAGTCAACATGTCATCAACTTTCTGGAAGGAATTCTCATCATACATTCAGTGAAGTAGTATTTTCCTTGCAGTTCTGGGAAATGTCACTGTATCCCACTTTGCATGAAAGGATTATTATTCTCTCTTTAAAATGTGACTCCCTGGTAAGGAACATTATTATACAACAACAGACAGATTGATGATTATCACAATACGTGTTATAAAAAAAAACTGGAAGAAAAGCACAGAATCTTTGTATCATGAACAAAATGTCTCCAAAAATATTTGACAAGTTATTTTTAACACCTACAATCTTGTCCTTGGCTGAAAAAGAAGCTAATTTAAACCCTGATAAACCACATTTAAAAGCAGTTGACAGTTGCTCATGGTCCACAGCAATGCCTTAGATCACTTCCCTGTGAGAAGGGCCCTTGGTATCATGAAAAATTTGTCAGAAAGGCAGCCAAGACTGTGTGGCTTTAACAAGCAGCAACTGTACTTATGTCAATTTGACAATTTCCTTGTCATTTTGATGGCTGTGGGGAAACTATGATTTCCCAGTACAAAGAGCAAGTTGTAAAATTATTTTTGACTGTTAGACCAGCCTGGCTTTCTTGTTGGGAGGTGAGTGATTTACCTCCTTCTTGTTAATCTTGTTATAACCCAGATTATTCTCCCTTCAATCAACCAAGTTTATTACCCATTTTGTACTTATTAAAATTACTAGGGGGGAAAAGATTTTTCCCCCTTGTAGTTGAAGAAATTGATAGCAAACAAAGAGACCCTTTCACTGTATAGTATTTCTTGAATTTGCATCCCGTCATTTTTCTCTTAATGCGATGTGTTTCTCTGCTTGTTGGAAAGTGACACAAGAGCCCCTCAATGGAAAGGATAGCTTTCCCCAGGAATAGATTTGTTCTGTGATATCTTCTTGTCCATCTTTTCAGGATGCATTTGGATGACTGAATTCACTAGAATGAATCTAATATGGTAATATTGTATGAACACATCATTTTTTTAATTTCTCCTAAGGTGGGCAGTGAATTTCAGTTTAATATGCATATTTGGTTAGGGACTATGCTTTAGCAGCAGAGAAAGTGTTTTTAGCATTCACTATGGCCAGATACATATGTGGATTCTCTGGTTAAACAAAAGGGTTAGGATAAACTTGTGATTTTGAGAATTCTTGGTTTTAAAAACCAATGCAGCTTCATTGGACATCTAATTAGAGATGTCCAAGAGGATCTTTTTGAGTAGAATCTGAGAAGAACATAGGAGAGACTGTATGAGAATTTTATGCTCCACTTTATCCATTGCATCTTTTGGCAATATCTTAAATAGAACCTTTTACAGAAGCTGCATATACATCCCATGGCATGTACATTCTGTCATGCAAAATTTCCTGCTTTATCCTTTCTATAATACTATGGCAGAAGGTTAAATGTACATAAATACATTTAACTGTAAAAATAATTTTGCTTCCTAGATATTCACATTTACAAAGCGTAGATTCACTCCTAATTGGTTGATTATGCCAGAATATTTGCAGCAAACACTTCTCTGGAGCTGCATTTTCTTTGCTGTTCTGATAAATGGAACTGCCTTGGAAAATTACATTACCAGAATTTTGTCCAGAAATATTGAACAGCTATTCTTTTTTCTGGTTTTTTTTCCAGATGACTCAGGCTGACTAGATTCGTTGAGACCGCTTAGCAATTTTTTGCAGTGACCTGGAATTTAGAATATTTGGTGTATCCAAAATTAGCTCACAAATTACCTACCAACAAGCCTCTTCTCCTTGATGAGAATAGGACACAGAATCAGCAAAGAAGACAAATTGCCAGTCTTTCCTCATTCCGCAGACTCCAGACACCTGAGAAAAACATATAATAGAATAACTTTATTGTCACTTTGAATGTACGTTAATTGGTATACATTAAAAATGAAATATCATTGCGTACAGCTCTTAAAGGGACACCACCTCCAATATTACACTATATAAACATGACAAGATAAATAAATAAATACATGCAAAATTACATATATTATAGGACACAGAGAAACAACATAGTCTGGTTCGGATGTATACCTGTTTGTGGCGAGAAAAACAAATCTTGTGAGCTGTGCAAAAGGGATGACCACTATTAATTTTTCTTTCATATCCTAGTATTCTGGATTGTCTGAATCCAAAAAGTATCCAATCAATTCAGATTAAAAGAATAATACCAAAATCTATATTGGAATTCAAATATATCACATTTTCAATCATGGCCAACCAATGGATGTCCTCAAGTGGGGAATAGCCATCCTTCAACAATTGGCTTTCAGAGCTATATTGTCTCTGTGTCAACTAAAAAGATACTCTTTGGTCTTTTTAGCTGTCAGAAAAAGGGAGTGGGGGAAAACAAGGCATTCTTGAAATGCCTAGATAATCACCCCGGCAGCTCCAAGTTGTCAGAGCATAAGAAGGTTATTGGAGAGCATGATGGATGACTCTTAGAGATGGATGTGTCCCATTGGAGAAGTCACATCCAGGGGATGGTGGGAAGACCAAGGGTCAAGGGAGAAATATATGATGTAAATTTGTATTGGCTGCATCCAGCTTATGCCAACATGAACCTAATCATGTTGATTAGGATCATTGATCCTAATAAATCAATTTACTTATCTCTGAGATGTGGCTAGAGACTTTTGATTTGAATGTGGGTAGATTTGTTGGAGCCCTGACACTCTGAATCTGTAGGCTCCACATTAATTGTTACTCATAGACACTGAGAAATTATGTCTATGACATTGTCCCATCTTTATTTAAGCCATCAGAGCCACCTGACCTGTTTAATTCATCACTATCTACTGTATATTGGGGGTCAGTGGCCACATTCTCTTGGGAATTGCACCATGAGCATAGCAAATCCAGTGTCCCAAATTGTGAGAAGTACATAAAAATGAACCAACAGACTTTTGATAATCTGATCCATAGGAAGCTTTATTGGGGAAAATACTGCAGTATGGACCCCTTGACTCCAAAACCATATTTAGGAGAGAAGGAGACCCCCCCATTTAGTGAATACAGCTTATATAGATTTATCAAATCACATGGTTACATAATACTTCCTGTTTCCCATATATGGACATTATACAACATTTTCATAAGAAAGTTCCAACCTTCCATGGAAAACTACCAACATTCTCATTATAGTCAGATTTCCTATTATTCAAATTCCAGAAGATTATAAGAAAACCATTAATATCTCTTGATGTGACATCTAATGTCAGAGCGCCCTAGAACACATCTCTAACTTAAGCCAAGTACATACTTTTGCAAACTTGTATTATTTCTAGCAGAAAACACATTACATAACTGTTCTGAGCTTCAAAATTTCAGACTGTGAACACAAAATGGCTTCAGTTCGGTTCTTCACATTCTCAGGTGTAATAACCAAATTTTCACCTATAACACAAATGGATCAGGGTACCTGTTATCTCTGATGCTACTTTTGCTTTCAGATACACTTCCCCCCCCTCATCCACCACCACTGTATGATGAAGGACAGAAAAGAATGCCCCAAATACAGGCCTGAATTGATTTCTTGCAATTTACCAGAGCCGCGGTGGCGTAGTGGTTAGAGTGCAGTACCTCAGGCTTCTTCTGCTGCCTGCCTGCTGCCTGCAATTTGGCAGTTCGAATCTCACCAGTCTCAAGGTTGACTCAGCCTTCCATCCTTCCGAGGTGGGTAAAATGAGGACTCAGATTGCTGAGTGCAATATGCAAACTGAGTGCAATATGTCAATTGCTTAGTGAGGACTGTAAAGCAGTATATAACTCTAAGTGTTATCGCTATATGCTGCTACTTCTTAATCTCTGTTAATTGACAGCAGTGTTCCAGAGTTTAGTTAGGCAGGGACTGAATTGGATTTCCAACCTAACCTGAGAACTGAGCCTAAAACCTAGAACTTCCATCAATTTCCTTGGCTATTCTTGGGATTCCAGTATTACAAGAGGCAAATAATTGTTTCTATCCATTTCTGGCTCAACAGGCATATTCTGTTACACCTGTATTATATTCACTTTTAGTTGTTTAATTGGGGTTATTTGGTCTCTTTGAGTTAGTTATGGATTTCTCATGATTGCCTGGACTAGTTTTTCTTGGCAAGGTTTTACAGAAGAGGTTTGCTATTAACTTCTTTCTAGAGCTGAGAGAGAATGACTGACCCAAAGTCGCTCAGCTAACTTTAAGGTAGGACTAGAACTCACCCTCTCCCAGTTTCTAGCCCAGTGCTATAACTACTATACTAAAATGGCTCTCAGTTGGGTTTAATTAGAGTTTAGATACACAGAGACAATATACTTTGGATTAGGAAGCATTTGCAGCATGACTGATTATTGGACAAGGAGAGCCTAGTCAAATCCAACAAAGCATTTCTTGTGTCCTTTTGGTTAACAATCCTTAGAACTAAGAACTCTTAGATTTGATCTCTTTAATCATTTTATCCATCATGGAATTGATGAGCAAATGGAAATATATGCCTTCTTTGTGATTTAGCAGTCCATCGTGAAGTTACATGAGTCTAAAGTAAACATTTGTGCAGATGACTTCCTATGTTAGCCAAGAATAAGTAAAAACCACACTACTGCAGGTTTATAGAAATCAAATCATGCCTTCAGGTTACACATGGATTCCAATGTGTCTGCAGTATTCCCAAGCCATAAAATAATTCTTAAATGGTAAACCTGGTTTCTAGTTTCTATAAAAATGTATGTAGAAACATATTACATAGAAACATACAGAAAAGTTTCTGTAAAACCTTCTATATTTTCCATAGTTTATATTAGTTTTATATCTTTATATCAGTGGTGGGATTCAGTTGTTTTTATGACCAGTTCTGTGGGCATCCATGCTTGGTGGATGTCGCATGGCTTGGTGGGTGGCTTGGTGGGCATGGAAGGGGAAAGATACTGTAAAATCCCCATTCCCTCCCCACCTCTGGGGGAAGGTTACTGCAAAATCCCATTTCCTCCCCACCCCACTAACCTACTTTCCAGCTCTGTTCTCCAGTGCAGGGCAACAAAAGAAGACCCAGCCGATCAGCTGGGACTCAGGAGGTGGAGAATAGATGGAGGGCAGGGCCAGTCAGAGGTGGTATCTGCCAGTTCTCCGAACTTCTCAAAATTTCTGCTCCCGGTTCCCTAGAACTGGTCAAAACCTGCTGAATACCACCCCTGCTTCACATATGTAAATTTTAATAACATCGGTATTAAAAAAGGAAGTATGGGACAGATATAAGACAAAATGACTTGGTGATAATTTTGGAAGATCCTCTGGAAGGAATACAAATACTAATGTAAAAATTATCAGATTTTGTTGTATTAGCTGGATTTAAAATTAAAAAAAACAAAAGAAAGATGTTAACAAAGAAGATAACATCGAAAAGCAAATGGAAAAAATTGCTTTAATATTGCCAAAAAGTTAAATACTTCTATATTACAATGACTAATATGAATTGTATCGCATACCAGAATAATTATGTTAAGACATGGAATGAAATTAAAAAGGACATGTTAATATGGAATAACCTACATTATCAATGTTAGAGAGAATTTATTTGATAAAAATATTTTGCCAACATGATGCTTTTTTTTCAAATAGTAACTATTTTGACAAAGGATGTATTATTTAACCAGCAGTTCCCAAAATTTCTGACTCTATGGACCAGCAGCAGTGTGGGATGGGGTGGGAGGAGATTCAACCTGGAAATAAGGAGACATTTTCTGACAGTGAAAGAAAAAGAGCAGCTTGCCTTCGGAAGTTGTGGGAGCTTCATCACTGGAAGCTTTCGAGACTGGACTGCCATCTGTCAGACATCGTGTAGGGTTTCCAGCTTGGGCAGGAGGTTGGATTAAATGACCTACAAGGTCCCTTCCAACTCTGTTAATCTGTTAAGGATGTATGGTTTCGTGCCCATGTGTACAACTTGTGCAAATGAAACTTCGGTACTGGGCCATGGACCGGGAGCTGAGGATCCCTGATTTAAACAATGGCAGAAAGATATATCTAAGTTTGTATAGAAAGGGATAAAATGAAGAGTTAACTATAAAGTGTTTCCATATGCAAAGGATGGAAAATATTGTGATTACCTAATTTGAAATAGGGTTTGCTGAGAAATGAAAGAATTTTAGAATTAGAAGAATATGGCCTGAGATTTGGATGAAATGGTTTTCTATCGTATGATAAAGTTAAGGTCAATGTAGATTTAGAACTGCTTTATTAAGAATATGGAACTAAATATGGAACTAAAATAAGCCCAGATTGTGCCTGAAAATGCCTTTAGAAAGGACCATGGAAAAAAAAAGATGAAAGCAGACTAGAAAGCGATTGTAGAGATTTAATTTACAAATTTTTTCATATGTACAGTTAAGAAAAAGATTTAAGGTATATAATAGGACACGAAATTAAGCACATAACACTTAGACTTATACACTGCTTCATAGTGCTTTACAGCCCTTTCTAAGCGGTTTACAGAGTCAGCATATTGCCCCTAACGATCTGGGTCCTCAATAATGAACATGCAATTGTAAAATGTATAAACTTTAATTATAAACAGAAGAAGAACAAATGAAAGACTGTATGATAAAATGGGTACAACTTTGTCCAGGAAAACTCTGGACAACTTTGGACAATATACTAATGGACAGCGGGAAAATATGTGGTTAAAAAGATCAAGGTTTACATTTTGTTATAACCTAAAAGAGAATTTTTAGAAAATGATATACCTCTGGTATCTAACTCAAGAAAAATTATTTGGAACTTCACATTTATGTTACAAAAGGGGAAAACATGAAGGGTAATTTTAATATGTCTACAAGCCTTCTGGCATAAATTTATACTTCACTAAGTTAACTTTTGTTTCCCTTGAGCTCAACTAGTTCTTCATTATTTCTCTGCAAATATGTTCATTTCTTTTTTATTATTACTGTAATATTAACTTTTTCCCTTTATTATTCTCACATCCTTTCTGTAATATTCTTGTTTCCATCTTACAATCTGTTATCTTAACATCACTTTTTAGTTTGAACTTTCTTGCTTATCTTTTGATTTTAACTCAGTATTACTTATATTTTTCTGTTTGTCCTGATACATTTCCCTTTTGAAAATTATTACTTTAAATACTTAAGATAAAGTTTTCTAAAGTACTATTGCAGTATTTGTAGAAATCAGCAAGGATGTCCTATTGCTATCACTATGTTATCTTTGTTTACTTTTAATTTTCTAATATATGAAGCTCGGGGAAAAACCTTTGTTTGAATAATACAGGGAAGAGAGAACTCAGCAAGAATTCTAGTGAATGCTAGGATAGTGGATGAGGGTTTCTAGTCTTTCTGATTATGGGTTATTCAGATTTGGATGGATTTGATAGTCTACAAGGTCCCTCTAACTATATAACTCTATGCTAGAATGAATTCAAGTTTGTTACATTTATCTACTGTACTTTCACTTAGAATGCTGAGATTGTTGGTTTTTCTATATTGGCAGTAATTTCCATTTTGGGTTGAACTTCCATTAGGTTCATGTAATTTCAGCACATGGGAAAATATTTATAGAGTAGCATCATGTTTCAAAACTTTCCATGAACTAAATAGCTGTAATCATCATCTATGGTGATGGTGTTGATCTTGGATTTGTAGGTTCATTTTCATTTGTTTCTGCCTCAGTCTACCACTGACAAACTGATGTGATAATATCAGTAATATCTTACAGAGATCTGAAACTGGATAATGTGCTGCTGGATCATGAGGGCCACTGCAAGCTGGCAGATTTTGGAATGTGCAAAGAAGGAATCCATGATGGGATCACCACCGCCACATTCTGTGGAACCCCTGACTATATTGCTCCAGAGGTACAGGAAAGGTTTCCATTTTATCTAAATGGGGTTTAAAACCCAAATTTCCATCATATTAATGGAGTCTGAACAAACAAATTTCATTGTAAAATCTGCTTGGCTTGGCTGATTAAAAAAGAAAAAATCAGCATAAGCAAATAGCTGTATAATTTGTACACTTATCATCAATTTGGTGCTTAAGATTGCTCTGTAAAGCATTTGGATATATGTTTGTATGGATCTATGTGTCCATGCTTATGTTTTATATGTATCAGAGGTGGTATGCAGCAGGTTCTGACCAGTTCTGGAGAACCGGTAGCGGAAATTTTGAATAGTTCGGAGAACTGGTGATAATCTTCCACTGTCATGCCCACCAAGCCACACCCACAGAACTAGTAGTAAAAAATTTTGAATCCCACCATTGATATGTATGTAGTAGAGATGATTTACTCATGGAAGTACTCATGTACTTCTGAGTAGATAGCCCATACATGGCCAGTTTATGACAATTATAAAGAAATCATAAATAATTTGTTTTTTTACATTTATAAGCAGAAGTAAATCACTTAGGGTATGGGAACAGACACAGTAATAATCCAGTGCAGAATAGGTGATTGCCCACTAGATATAACATGTATTATAACATATTATATAACATATTAAGCATATACAATACCATTTTATGTCTGGATATTTCAAATCATACACTGAGTTAGTATGATTTCAGATTTTGGGATTGGTTTTCTGATCCTTATAATGTGTCCCTTTCTCATTTGGCCCACACATTCGTATACTTCTTGAGTTCCTTATATCTGATGTCACATGAATTGACTTCTCTGAAAATTAAATGATATAAAAATTATATCTGAAAATTAAGAGTTGTGATGACTCCTTTGTACAATATGTCATTGCTTGATGCAGCATTTATCAAATGAAAATATAAACAACAGTTAAAAATTTTTTTTTGTAACCTTGGGATAAAGTTATCCTTGAATCAATATGAAAATTTTATTTATTGTATTTGACATATGCAAGTCATAAGGTAACAACACATTTATCAGGTAAAGAATAGTAAAAACTCAGAAGAGCATGAATAATTTCAACCTTTTTCTTTAATTGCAGATTTTGCAGGAGATGCTTTATGGTCCTGATGTTGACTGGTGGGCGATGGGAGTGCTCCTCTATGAGATGCTTTGTGGCCATGCTCCATTTGAAGCTGAAAATGAGGATGACCTCTTTGAAGCTATCCTCAATGATGAAATTGCCTACCCATCATGGCTCCAGGAAGATGCAGTGACAATCTTGAAAGCTGTATGTATATCCTAATTTTTATTTGTGTTTGTAGCAGTTTCCTCTACTTAAAGCCCCTGTCACACTGCACCAACTGATGGAAAGAGGATGTAAAACGGAGAAAAACACTTGCCATCCGTTGGTTAACGCGATGCTTCCGTTCTGTCACTCACTGCCTCCGTTTTGCTTCCTCTCTATCCGTCCAGCATCTGTCTATTGACATTTCATCCGCTCAGAAGGTTTTGAGCTGCTCAAAACTTTTGAGCGGAAAATGTATCCAATGCATCCGTTCTGCATCCGCTAGGCATACGGGGGACATCCGTTCTGCATCCGTTACACATCTGCTATATCCGCTAGGCATCCACTGCGCATCTGCGCAACTCAAATCCGTTCCAGCGGTAAACGACGCAGGGAGGAAGCGGAACGGATGTGCAGCTTAGTAGCATGGACGGAGAAAGGATGAAAGCGGATGCAGCTACGCATCCGCGTCATCCGCTACGCATCCGCTCTGCATCCGCTCTGCATCCACTCTGCATCCTCTACGCATCCGCTCTGCATCCGCTCTGCATCCTCTACGCATCCTCTACGCATCCGCTCTGCATCCGCTTTCCATCCGCTCTGCGTCCTCCCCCCGTCCTTTCCTTTCCGTGTTATCCGCTCTGCTTATGCAAATTTTTGCCCCTTTTGAGAGTGGATAACAACGGATGGAACATTTTTCTCGTCCGCTGTGTCCTTTTTACAAACGTTTTGCATCCGTTGGGCAGTGTGACAGGGCCTTAATGTGCTTTGTAAGACAGACATGAAAACCCATAAGCCAGCTTAGATTTCAAAACAATACACAAACATATACCAGATAAAAACAATGTGGTAGAAATGCAAAAATAATAAAATCTTTAAAAGCCTAGGAAAGAGACATATCTTAGCTGGATGTGGGAGGAAAAGTAATGGTAAAATCTCCAACTTGGCCTTAATTCCTAGTATCGTCATAAAATATCCATGGAGGGTTGTTGGCCTCAATAAGGAAACAATTTGCTGTTGTTTTTTATTTTCCAGTCTGTTTCACAGCCCTGAGGTTTCTTGGTAATTTCCACTTAAGTTTAACTTCTCTCACCTTATTTAGCCAACATGGCTAAGTTCTCTTACCTGGGCAAAGATAGAGAGTGTGGGACCAGTTTCCATTTCTGAAGAAATATATTCTGTAGGATAGGAGTGATGGAAGTGAACAAAATAATGTTCTATATGTCCCTGATTTTCAAACAATGATTTTTTTGTCCTGATAGATTCATAACCCCCTGCCTCCATTCTTCTGTGACTCCTTATTGCAGCTTATGAATAGTTGCCTCAAAGTGCTACCAAGAGGAGTTATGTTTTATGTTTATGGAGTTTATGTCGTTCTCTTTGCTTTTTTCTGTTTAACAAAATGTGAAACACATCTTGTTAAGAGAGAGTCAACTGTTCCATGGGCACAGCGAGTTATGTGGGGCATGACATGGGCTGAATTTGATCTACAATTTCTCTAGTGTAATTATAATTGTGTAACTGAACCAAACTACTACCCGTCTTTATCTTTATGGCTGCTGTGGCTTTAAATATATGTTTTGTACTCCAAAATGCTGTGTGCAAACCTTCAAAAGGAAAATAATATACTTAAATAAAATGATGAAAATTTCATGGAACCATTGAAATATAATCACATATTTCATGAGACCTTGGTATTCTTTTAGGAGTTCTCAATAATCTGATAAAAGTGGTACCCAGGGTTTACTTAGAGGCTACCAATGCCTTCTTTAGACTAGACTCTAGCACAGGCCTGGCCAACCCGCGGCTCCCGAGCTGCATGCGGCTCTTTGCCTGGTTTTGTGCGGCTCTTACGTTCATGTCGAATTTTGTGTTTGTGTGTTTTTTACAGTACATGCATATCACGTGCATGAGCATTGACGCAAATGACTTGGAGGGAAACTCATTGAGTAGTGTGTAGGCCTACTAAATTCACTGTCAAAATGGCAAGGAAAAAATGCACAGCAAAACGAAAATATGAAGAGGAACACAAGACATTTTTAAAAGAGTAGGAGAGTTTATTTTTTTTTGTTGTTGAACGTAATGGCAAGCCATTCTGCCTTATATGTCAAGCATCATTGGCGCATTTCAAGACTTCAAATCTTCAGCAGCACTTCAGTTCACTCCATGCTAACATCGACCAGGAATTTCCAAAGGGCACTGAACTTCGCNCGGCACTTCAGTTCACTCCATGCTAACATCGACCAGGAATTTCCAAAGGGCACTGAACTTCGCAAGCACAAGTTGGTCACTTTGAAAAGTCAGGCAGAAAAGCAGACACAAGTGTTCCAAAAATTTATGAAGCACTCAGAGACCGTATCGCATCATATAAACTTGCTTGGAACATCGCACAGGCTAAAAAGCCATACAATGAAGGGGAGTTCATCAAAACATGCCTCAGTGACATTGTTGAAATCTTGTCTCCTGAAAACGACAAACTAAAAAGAATGGTATCAGACATCCAACTGTCCCACCACACGGTTAAACATAGAATATCACACGTTAACATGGTTATTGAATCACAGTTACACTCCGACCTTCAAGCCTGTATTTTAGCGTTGCATTGGATGAGTGTTGTGACATACAAGACAAGCCTCAGCTGCCAATATTTACACAGTCTGTGTCAAAAGATTTTGTGATCAAAGAAGAACTCCTTGATATTGTGCCATTAAAAGACAGAACCCATGGAAGAGATGTGAAAGAAAGAATGGTGGCTGCATTTGTAAAAGCAAATCTGCCCATATTGAAAGTAATTGTGATAGCCATGGATGGAGCGCCAGCCATGATCGGATTTGTGAATGGGCTTGTGGGGCTGTGCAAAGCTGACCGAACTTTTCCAGAGTTTTGGAATTTCCACTGCATCATCAACATGGAGCAACTCGTGTCTAAATCACTGAATTTAGATAACATCATGAAGCCAGTGATGGAAATTGTCAACTACATTCGCACACATGCGCTTAATCACAGACAATTCAAAAACCTCATTGCTGAGCTGGACCAATCCATTCCAAGGTGTCTTGCTGCTGCACTGCACTGTGAGGTGGCTGTCAAAAGGCAAGGTATTTTGTCGCTTTTTTGAGCTTTTGGATGCTGTGAACTGTTCATGGAAGAGAAGGATAAGCACTATTCCGAGCTCTCAGACCTTAAGTGGACTATGGATCTGGCTTTTTTGGTCGACATGCTGTGCCACTTGGACAGGCTGAATCTGACCCTGCAGGGTAAGTCAAAAATACTGCCTGACCTGGTGCAAAGTGTGTTTGCATTCGCCAACAAACTGAAGCTGTTCAAGATGCATATTCAGAAGAAAGATTTAACACATTTTCCCACTTGCTAAAAGCCAGCGGGCAAGTCACCAGCACCGTCCTGAATAAGCAAACAGCCAGATATGCAACAATGGTTGAAAACCTCTACGAAAGCTTTGTGACCCGGTTCAGTGATCTTCAACTGAAAAGGCCACAGATTACATTCTTTGTTGACCCATTTAATGGGGAGACGGGCTGTTTTAAAAACCTGCTGGTCACAGATGAGGCTGCAGCTGAGTTAGAGATGATCGATCTTTGTGAAGAGGACCAACTGAAACCTGCTTTGAGAGAAGGGACTTTTGAATTCTGGAAAAGTGTGCCAATGGAAAAGTACCAAAATGTCAAACAGGCTGCGCTTAAGATACTGTCAATGTTTGAGTCAACATACGTCTGCGAGTCTCTGTTTTCTACCCTGAAACATGTGAAATCAAACCATAGCTCTGTTCTGACAGACACACATGTGAAGGAATTTCTTAGAGTGGCAACAACTGACTATAGACCAGATTTGAAAAGGATTGCTGAGGGCAAGGAATGCCAGAAGTCCCACTAAGCAACATGCATGGGAAGAGAAAAAATGCTGTTGTAAATGATAGGGTTTTTCTATCAAAGTGCACACTTTTATAATAATTAAAAAACGTATATTTTACAGGGAAAGCAAATTATTTTTAATACTTTTAAAGTTTAAAACTCAGCTGCCTATAGAACAGCTGGTCACAATGGTTATTGCAGCTGGGGATTTGCTGAGAAAAAGTATAAAAGTAAAGTTTAAAAGTATTAAGTGTTTTTTAATTATTATAAAAGTGCGCACTTTGATTGAGAAAGTGTGCACTTTGGTTGAGAAAGTCTGCACTTTGAGAGTGTTCATTTATAGAAAAACCTTACATTATGTTTTTGTTTGTAGACATGAACTGAACATTGAACTGAGAGTTTGTGAGACAGTGCGCACAGTGTTCATTGTTGAAAATGACTGACCTGTGGTATTAGTTCTGTGGGAGTCAGTTTTTGTCATTATCATGTTGATGTGTGACATTTACAGTAAATGTGGCAGAGCAGAGGTCTCTGTGTGTAAGAGAGAGCGAGAGAGTGAGGGGAAGGGATTGGGGTGGCTCATGTGTGCCCATGTGTATGATGTGGCTCTTTGTAGTAACACAGTAAAAACTGTGGCTCTTAGCCTCTGACTGGTTGGCCACCACTGAATTAGAGCCATAAGCTTCAAATATAATTACAGGCATTAGTTTCAAATATAATACTGCAATATAATTCAAGTTTATAATGTATATTCAAGACTAAAGCCCATGTCACACAGCACCAACGGATGGAAAGAGGATGTAAAACGGAGAGAAACACTTGCCATCTGTTGGATTGGGGTTAACGTGATGCTTCCGCTCTCCTGTTATGCTCACTGCAATACGTTTTTCACTACTCATCTCTGTCGCAGCATCGTCGTACTTTGAGATTTCGTCCGCTCAAGAAAGTTTTGAGCTGCACAAGAAACTTTTTGAGTGGATAAAAGTATCAAGCGGATGTTCGTTATACATCCGCTAGCAAGTACGGGAACATCCGTTATACGTCAGCGGTGCGTCAATGCCATTACGCATCTGCTTATCCCGCTAGGCATCCGCTGCGCATGTCCGTACGCAAACTTGCATCGCTGCCAGCGGAAAATGTTGACACAAGGGAAGGGAAAGCGGAAACGGACAGACGGAGATGGACACACAGCGTAAAGATAGCATTGGAGTAGAAAGGATGGAAAGCGGATGCAGCTCGGATACAAAGCATTAAAATGGAAAAAGCCGTATCGTATAGGGGACGTATCTCGGATATTTAGGATGTCTGGAGGATGCCTGGAGGATGTCGGAAGGAGGACCTAGGCGGAAAAAAACGGTATTTCCTATAAAGAAGGGGGTAGAAATCACCTGGATTTCTCTTTTCCGGCATGTCAGTCCCTGATAGATGCGACAGTACACTCATCTCAGCCGATGACGTTGACTCGGGATCACGCCATTAGTTCATGGCAGTCATCTCACATCAATAGATAGAATCGTAATCAGTAGCCGCCGTAAGATTCACAGGTTCTATCAGAATGAGTGTTGCACAGCCCACTATAGACACCTAGTAGTAGACGGGCTGGGAAAGAAAAGGATGGCATACAAGGAAAGGGCTTGCAGAAGATGATCGCAAGAGAAAAGAGGAAAGGGCGGACTAGACAAACTAGTGAGCTGATGGAAAGCTGTTAAGAACACTCGCCGTCCTGAGATACGACGTGTCGCTTCACTCTGAGCTGCTTTCATGTAGGTATGCGACAGGATTTTCAGCGAAGTTGCGCTGCGTTTACTTCCCGTTTTCACGTGAAGCTCTGTTGATTGACAGCATTCACAGTATGTTTCGAGAGGTTTCACGTCCCTCTTGCCGTCCATTCCCGGTCGAAAGATTGGGCCAGTGTTGGTAGGTCGACCAAGTTCGCGGTGTCTGGAAAACGGAACATAGCGTCGAGGAGTAAGAGAGAGTGTGCAAGTTCGATAGGCAGCCGCGCCAACGGATCTCACCTCATCGTGTGGGCGGGAATGCGGAGAGAGGAAGAAGGCGGTGGAAGTGCTCTCGGGACATTTACGCAGTAAACGGCGTTTGCTTCCTCACAGGTAGGGACTACACGGCGGACTAGTGTATATCTATTCGTTAGCTTTCTGGACATGGTGGATGGGCTCGGCTCGCACCGCGAGTGATTGTAGTGGCCTGTTCTCTATACTAAGCGGGCATGTTAGGCAGCATGTATATAGAGTGCATGATTCGGGTTCATTGAGGTGAGGCGGAGGGCAGAGTATTTACATGCACTTGATCAGCATTGATGTCACCCGCGACAACAGAGAGTTGTATTGGTCACAGAGGGGTCTGGAGACAGAAAGTTCGAGTAGAAATATTTGCACGTTCGCCCGGGTAGAGTGTGTGAGATGAGCCGGACTTGGATTGGGTCGCAGAGGGTATTGGGTTAACACTGGTTTCAAGAATAGTGGAGCTGAAGATGAGACGTTGGAGTGAGTGTGGCTGAGTAGCATTTGACTGTTTGATACAATTTGAGTAGCTTACGAGTGGATGACAGACTTGAGACAGAAAGTTGGAAGAGAGACGAGGTAGTGGAGTAGATGACGGTCACGATCAAGGATGCTTACTTCAGCTCTGTCTCATCACACCACTGATGGAGATTGTGCCATGTAATGTTGAGTGCCGCTACAATGAACAGGGGCATTATAAATAAAGAGTTTGTGTTTATGTTTGAAAATGTGTTGAGAATGATTAAATTGTTAATTGATAAATAAAGGCCCATATGTTTGGGGCACCTGGGAGGGTGGATCCAGTAACATCCCACTAACGTGCTTGCAATGGGGCATTATGATTATATTTCACTGCTATCGCTTACCATCCCCAGGGTATCGCACTGCCCACTCCCACTGCTATCCTTACACATCGCACAAGCTATGCAAGCCTTAAACCATCTTCTAAAGAGTTTCGCACCCTAAAGACCTTTCTTTACTACAATAGAAGATGAACCAAAGATGTGTGACGCAGATAAACTTTATTAATAACAACTGTAAAAGAAAAAAATTGACCGCAAGTAGTGTCCCAGCAAGATAAAGTCAACAGGTAGCCCAGACCTCAGTCTCTTGGCACTGCTTCTCAGTCACTCTGGGTGTTGGCCATAGCTCAGGGGTGATAGGGTCCCCAGGTGCTCGTGGAAGGTGGTGCGAGTGGCGTTGGAGTGGCTGGTCTGAGGCAACCATTGGGGTGCCTGGCCCCGAGAGACAACAGGGGATTGGTGTGTGGAGTGAAGCTCTCAGAGAGCTGGCTCAGTCCCTCTTTTTTGGGTGGTGGGAAAAAAATGTTGAGAGCCCCCTTTCTCCATGACATGGGGTGTCAGTCCAAGACGATGACAGATGTTCTGAGGCTGGGCTTGGCTGTGGGGTGGAGGAAAGGAGGAGTGTAGTGGGGCTGTCTGGTCTGCAGAGTGAGCGAGTGAGGTGTCAGTGGCATCGTGTGGCATTGGGTGTGGCATCTTGTGGCGTTTGGTGGCATGCAAGTGCCGGTCTTGTGGGCGTCTGTGGCATCGGTGGCACTGTGGCGTGGAATGAACCTGGTGCCTGGACTGGTGACAAGACTGCCTGTGTGCTGCGCTGGAACTCTGGTAGCCGTTAGCTATGGTGGTGAGGGCCTGTGGAAAGCCTTGAAGGCTGTTGACATCACCTGGGGTGGAGGGAGGCAAGACCTTGGACTGGGTCGAAACAGGTTCAGCTGGGCCTGGAGGGTGGCTGCAGAAAGACTGCTGATCCTCTCCCTTGATTCGCTAGTAACTTGGATTGCGGACATGGTCCCATGGAGGGTCCTTGGTTGACAGTAAGGTGAGAGACGGGCTGTTCTTGTTAGTAGGATGGTATGTCGGTGTGTACCAGCTTGAGAGAGGGAGATCTTACGCTGCTTTTGATGAGTGTCACCCTGATATCGCAGCAGGACTAGTGTGGCTGCTGCCCCTCCGGTCTCTTTCTCTCTGCTGGCTTTCTGTGGAGGTGATCTGGGAGTGATGTAGGTTGGTGTCTGTGTGGGCAGATGGCCCTCTCCTTTGCTCCAACTGCATCAGGGGTCGCTCGCATTGCGCCTCCGGCAGCGGGCGGAGTGAGCTGTTGGGGGGGTTTCCATCGTGGGGCGCTCCAAGAGTACGCTGCCTTGAAGACAGGAGCTGACTCTTGGCCAGAAGAGGAGCTGGCTCTCTGCGGGCTTTGCCGCTGAAGAGAGAGGGTTGGTTGCAGCAGGAGGCTGCTGGTGCTCCTCGGTGGGCAGATCTGCACGCCTCCAAGAGCTGGCAACTTGGCCATCACGTAGGTTCTCCTGGGTCCGGCCTGAGCTTGACCATGGCCTGGCCTAGATTTCTTGAAGGTGCAGACATCCCAGATACCAGGTGTGCATGTGCTTCAACCAACCCGAGGAGGACCTCCGAAGTGGTAGGCCCGGCGTCTCTGCCGCTTCCTGCTTTCAAGCCACCTGCTTCCGCTTGGTGTCTTCGATTTAGAAGCTGTGTCCCTTCACCAGAAGTACTCGTTCTCCCCTCAGCCCATGATCCAAGCACGCTCATCGCTCATTGTTCCTCTTCGATGGAAGCTACTGTCTCCTACTTCGCTATGCGCGATTGCCTCTTCCTCGGCCTCTGGCAGGGCCTTCCTGGGCGCTCAGTCAGGTAGGGCTTTGAGGTGCTAGGGGGCTGGTCCCACCAGCACCACCACCACCACCAGCAGCAAGCAGCAGCACGCAGCAGAGTAAGCACCAAGACAGGACAGCACAGCACGCAGGAGCAAAGCTGCCAGCTAGTAGTAAGGAGCACGGCAGCAGAGCACCAGCACAGCAGAAGCAACAAGCACGCAGCAGAGTCAGCCCCAGCAAGCAGAAGCGCCCAGCAGAAAGCAGAGTCAGTGCAGGGGTGGGATGGTGGCCCTTGTTTCTTCTGCCAGGGCTGGCAGGAGTAGGCACAGGCTTCCTCTTCCTTCCCCATGGTTGTTGGCTGGAGATGTGTCTGGCAGGCAGGTCTTTCTGCTGAAATGGTGACCTGCTTGCGAGCTGGCATCCTTTTAATTCCACAGGGCTGATGGCATAATCGCATACTCTCCGCTTTGCGCAGTGAACCAACTTTGCATCCGGCTGGTCATATTGACCGCTAGTTCATAACATGCCGCTCCTTCCGCTACGACGTGCTGCTTCGCCTCGGTGCTTCCCCGCGAAGCCCAGCGGACGGTGTCCATCCGCCTTCCATCCATTTAGCTTCCATGCGGACCATCGCCTTCACACTCCTCCCTACCGTCCCTCCCCAACGTCCGTTCCTTTCCGTTGTTTGTCCGTTCTCTTTATGCAAATTTGGGGCAACTTTTGGAGAGCGGCAACGGATGGAACATTTTCTCGTCCGCTGTGTCCTTTTTACATACGTTTTGCATCCGTCGGCCGATGTGACATGGCCTTAAAGATTTTGTTTATTCATAGATCCGAAAGAACAATGAAATAAATAGATATGTGTCTTCCTACTTCTAAGGAAATATTTGAAACAACATATTTTGAAAATATTTAATTGATGTAAATAGCATATAAAATTATTTCTGATTATGATTTGATGAGTACTGCTGATATGCACTGCCTGTCAGTGTTCCAGCAACCCTCCATTCCAACGAATAACTCCGAGACAGACATCTCTCAAAGGTTCCTTTATTTGGATAGTAACTGGCACATCTGTGGAATTCTGAATCTGAAAGTTTGGAACTTCCTTGCGAAAATCAAAACTACATATCCATTCCCCCTTCGCCATCATCACATCACATGGTCCAATCACCATCCATCCTAAAGTAAGATTCCCATTTCATTATGTGCCACACTGAGTGACCTTGAACTTGATATACTCAAATGAATTCCTCCCTCCCACTTTCTCAGGCTCAATTGTGGTAGTGTGTGAGCACTGAATCTCAATATGGCTTCCAAAGCTGACATTGCCAATAGAAGAAAATATGAAAACATTTTTCTACGAAAGTAGAATTATTAATTTCTTAATGGTCAGTTCCAGTTTACAAGATAATATAGTAATCTCAATTTAAGAAGAATATTACTATTTTTAATAAAAATATTGTGATTATTTCTATTTTTTTGTGTTGTACCTTTTCTGAAAAAAGTTCCTTAAAAACTTTAATAAACTTTTTATGAATAATTTATGGAATTTAATTTAGTAATTTCATTACTAAAATAAAATAAAAAGACTTTTATCTTTTGCCTTTACCAGTAACAGTGAAATTGCATTAAGCTAAGTTGTGGAATGACAACATGTTGAAAATATGAATTAGTTAATGTAATTGAGAAAAAAATGAGTACATACAAAGAATTTTAATTTCGCACTTCCCTTAAAACATCTGGCAACCTCTAACTCACATAACTATTATGCACTAATCTCCCTTCTTCAAAATTAAAGTTGAATCTCTTTTCTTTTCCAGTTTTCCGGTCTGTGGAAGATTTGTTGGAAAATAGGAGGGTGGAAGTTCTGAAATACTCTGCATTATTTATACAAACAATAAAACAACAAAAATAATGCAATTATTTGAAGTAATGATCTTTTTAATTATGCAAGAAAATAATATAATTGTTAAACTTCCAACTTCAATGCTATTGAAAATATAAAGTATTTCAGGTTTTTATTTAAACATGACAAAATCACAGGCAATACTGAAATAAAAACTGGACATTTATGAGGGTGGGATGTATTTAAAGTCAATCACATATCTTCTTGGACATATAGTCTTTAAAAACAATTTGAACATATGTAAAATTAAATGCACAATGCATTCAATTCAGATTGATTCATCAGTATTTTTCTACATGTAATTTATACTTATTTTACTTTGCAATTCCTCACAAGATGTAAGTTTCACTGAATTCAATACTGCAAAGAAAACAAATGTAAGATTGCAAATTAAATTATCTTTTGGAAAGCACAGATATGTTATTTCTATTCCTGAGCTGAATGTGCTTTGATAATATTTCCCTAGACTTTCAAATTTTGATTTGCAATTGCATTATTGAGACTGTCTCACTGTATGAAAATTAGTACTAAAACATTCAGTCTTATTGCCATTGCAAATTCATTTATAACATCCTGACACATTTCAGGATTTGTGAAACATGCAAAACAAAACATGAAATATGCAGAAAAAAATATGGATTATCTTGATTGTTCTAACAGACAACCTAAGTATGCAGATACCAGATTTTCTGCAGATTCATTATGCAAACAAAGCATCTAAAACCAATAATAGTTTGGGTGACCCAAAGTACTATTTGCATATGATCATAAATTAATATTGTCAAAGCTGAGAAGGAAAGCTCTGAAATTCTTTTTCAAGGACATTGCTACGCGATAAGATAGAGGGAAGAGCACGGAAGAGTGTTACTGCAGGTATTCTGGATTTCTATCAACAACTGAAACTTGGCTTTGAAGTTTGGAGAGAGCTAAGACAAGAGCCTTGGATAATTAAATAAAGTGCAGCATGTCTTTTTTATTTTCTTAAGTTGGGTCCCTCCCCCCCCTTACCAGGTGTACTGTTCATTTTTTCTTTTTAAAACCTTTATTTTTGTAATATTTTCATCTTTGCTTTGGGAAAGCCTCAAAATTTTCTTTTTTCTTTTCATTTCTTCTTTAGGATTTTTTGTTTTTCGATATGCTTTTTTTTTTATTTGAAAATTCTCATTTGGATTAAGGTGTTGAAGAACCTGAAGAATTACTTTTATTTTTTAAAAAAATCTTTTTTACTTTTTGCTCTTTTTAAACTTTTTTTATT
>BHFT01002034.1:0-67731 GCA_004320025.1 Laticauda laticaudata | reverse complement strand
TCACAGCAGCAATGCAGCTTTGAGTAAGAAATAGTTGAGCTAATCAAGGCAGGCCCTGGACTGCTCCTTCTGTTAGCACACAAGCATGACTGTTCTGTTTCCCAAACAGATGCCCTCAACTCTCTCACACACTGAAAGATGTTGCTTAGATAATACCGATGAGCTAGTGAGCCCCAGAGACAAGATTTTTTCATCGCTTATTTTCTTCCCTAACAACTAAGTCAACCACATAGTTTATATGAAGCATGGGTATGGAGAAGTACAGCGTTCTCAAAAAGTGTAGTTCAGCGCTGCAGGCAATTAAATGGGACTGGAGTGCGTCTTTCCTGTTGATCTTCTGGCAGAGATAATTAAATGATGGTGGATGTGATCCAGTACCTAATGATTCAGAGGGAATGAATCGGGTGGGATTCTACGCAGTTGCCATCTATATCAGACTAGGAACTGTGTTGTTAACATTCTTTGTTTTTTTTTTTGAAATTTTATTTGGGTGTTTCACAAATAATAAAATATAATACAAACATTTTGTTTGAAACATAAGCATGGTCCCCAGGTTTATCAGAAACTGAAACTCCTCTCCTCTGCTTGTGTTTTGCATTTGGAACAGATTTCTTTTCAGGTGGGGAGGGGGAGTCATTTAGAAAAATCCTTTCTTAATGGGCACCTAGAAGCCAAGAGGAATTACGTGCCAAATTTCAAGTTTATTTATTTAAAGTGCATAGTAGCATATTAGAAATGCAGTTGTGATAACATACACTCTTATGTTACACTCTTTTTTAATAATTGTTTCACAAACAACAAGTTATGGTGACCAAAGCAAGTGGCCCAGAGGCAAACCTTTTAGTATCACTTTACAAAGAATCTTTAAGAATCTTTGCTGTTTTAAATTGGAGTATGACACTGTCTACAATGGTCCAGCACAATTTGCTGGCCAGTTCTGAGTCTGTTGTATTTTCTTTCTATAGCCATGCTATCCATACCTGAAAAAGAAGTGCAGTTGAATATTTTAAAAATTAATGTTGGCAACTTCCTGACTCAAATTAGGGAATCAGTATAATCTAGAAGATTAAACTCAGTTTGCAGGTTAGGCGCCCCTAATACAGTTTAGTGTCTACAATGCTTTTAAATTTTATTTTTTTTAAGGCAGTGAATTATGCATGGCTTCTAATACTGTGACATTTGTACAAATGTACAGCAGAAAACAGCTTCCCTGCAGTTTCTCTCTTTAGTTCTAACTCTATCTGAAACTAGGAAGTACAACTTTGCAGAAATGCAGCCTGCCAAATCTATGAGGATTGCTGCTCTTTCTCTAGAATCTTCTCCATCTAAAGATCTGCAGGTCTTCTGACTGGTCTTTTATAAACTGGTTTCAGTGTTCTCGGTTTTCTTATTCTGTTTATACTCCACTTTGTCTGGGTGATTGGCACCCGTTTCTGAACACAGTACTCCGAGTGCAATATGGCCAACACAAGTAGAATGTTACTTGTCATACATGGACATGAAGTTCCTTTTAATGTAGCTCATAAATGACTGTATATGTTTAGACTCTGCATCAGCTTGTGATTCGGTCTGGAGACACTTGATAGCTTTTTGTTTTTGTTGCATTTTTTTTTTTATAATAGTCCAGCAATGTGTGTGTATTTGTGCACTTTGCCACAACTTTTCATCCTTTTGGCTCATTTGCCTTATCAACCCACAGGAACATAGAAGCACATCAATAAGACATTGTTGATTCAGTGACATAAATCATATTAAGGTTGTCCTCGTTTTCCTCCCCTTAGGGTTTATCAATGCATGGATATGCATAAATAATAATGTAAAAGAGGGAACTGTCATGAACCAAGCAAGCTAAAAGCCATAACAAACTTTGCAGTTTCATTTCCAGAATTAATTTTAGAAACTCTCCCAGCTGAACAAGAATTTGGGAACAATGTTAATACAGCAAAAAGTAAATTTAGTGGAACAATAATGGAATAAAACCAAGGAAACTTGTAAAAGTGACATTCATCATTGGAATTGTTTGTGGTTATATTTTAGTATCTCCTTTTTATAAGTGCCCATCCATCTTGGGCTCCTTTTTTCATTAATTTGTCCTTTCTTAGAATCCTATCACTACTTTGAGTTTACTAGACTTTCTTGTTCTCTTTTTTCTTCTCCAACAGACACACCACACAAACAGAAACAAACCTCTTGCTTCCAAAAAGTATATGTTTCTGAAAAGAGGCTGGGGACTCATGGATTGCAAATTGTTTATCTCTGATTTAAATGGTAGTTGCAACATAACCTTTTTCTTAACCTTTCTCTCTCTGTCTCTGTTATGTATACACACAATATTTCGGTTTCCTTGTGACACATCAGTCCAATTCCCTATAATATTTTGGAACTAATTGTCTCTGATTCAGTAAGTTCATTAATCAATTTGCTGTACATTCTGGAATGTATTTCACATTATGCATTGATGACCTGAGAAATTCAATTAAGAAATAATATGCTAACCTTTCTCTAAGGAGCACAGGAATGCCATACCTAGGTTTTACCTCATTTCTACAAAGGAGATTAGATGGTAGTCTATTAATATGGACTATAAAGCAGGCTGGTTTTTGACTGATCTGTTCTACTTGCTCCTTGCAAGACTACATGAGCACCTGGGCTTAAGAGATGCCTTCCATTATCTCTCAAGTCCCAAAGGTACTTTTTCAAGAAGCAACTGGACTTTCTTGTTTTTCTTTGTAAACCTTTTGCTTCTCATCCAAGAATCTTCTTCATCTCTAAACTGGATGGTAGTAAGGAATGGAAGGATTGATATTCCTTGCAGACAGCTGGTCATTTGCATTCTTAGAGA
Organism: Laticauda laticaudata; assembly: GCA_004320025.1. Lineage (NCBI taxonomy): Eukaryota > Metazoa > Chordata > Lepidosauria > Squamata > Elapidae > Laticauda > Laticauda laticaudata. The sequence continues at coordinate 64,889 of BHFT01002034.1, read as the reverse complement.
GTCATTGAAAGCCACCTGGAGGTTTATCTGTGTCCTCAGGGTCACCTGAGTAGTGCAAATGGCTGTGGAGCCTTCTTGCAACTGCTGAAAGGACTGTGTTATGGAGCTTTGTTTTCTGCAGGATGTTTTCTGCCCTGTGTCCCTTCACTGTTGAACACACATGCAGGCTATTGAAGGTGAGTCTGCATTGTCTGCATTTCAAACTGAAGAGCAAGTGGTTCCTATAGTGTGCACTTTTTCTGGAAATCTATTCATACACCTGTACCAATGATTCTCTGAAAGAATGCAAATGACCATCTGTCTGCAAGGAATATAAATCTTTCCATTCCCTACCATCAACTCAGAGCTGAAGAAGCTTATTGGATGAGAAGCAAAACTTCTTCAAAAGAAAAAACAAAGTCCAGTTGTCTCTTGAAAAAGCACCTTTGAGACAACTATGACCTGGATGACTAAGAATCTCCATAGACATTATCTAAAACTTCTTCAGCCAGATAGCCAATCATTCAGCAAGTTGCTAGAATTATACAGACCTATACCTTAGCTTATGTTCCCTATCTGGTGCACTCATGCACAGCTCCACCGTGGCTATTATATCACAAGACTCAGTCTCTTAACATAGCTAACCCAGAAATTCTGCATATATGAATAGAGAGCAGAGGAAGGAGAAACTAATAGGAATCAATGTTCCCTGTGTGCACTGTGACAGTCATGTGCACTGAGATGTATTTCTGCTTCCTGTTTGACCTGGAATCTGAAAGGGTACTGCAATAGGCACAGCTGAGCCTCTGAAGATTTTGACTTTCTTGTTTGATTATAGCTAACACCAACTTCAATAATAGCAATAGCACTTAGACTTATAGACTGCTTCACAGTGCTTCACAGCCCTCTCTAAGGTGTTTACAGAGTCTGTCTATTGCCCCCAACAATCTGGGTCCTCATCTACCCACCTCAGAAGGATGGAAGGCTGAAGTAGCCTGCAGCACTTTATTCTAACCTCTGTGACTCTGGATACAGGGCTTCAAGGATTGTATTGAAAAGAACCCAGGCTGTCTTTCTTAGAAAACTTCTGGGTCTTCCTCCTTGTGTTGGTTTTGCTCCGATGTACCTGGAAGTGGAACTGGGCACTCGATCAGTCAAATGTATGCGTGGATTAACACCTTTAAAATGGTGGTTAAGGTACTCTTCTTCTGGCAGTTCCTGGTAGCTACCTCTCCTTGGCATTTGCTGACTCTCATATTTCTCGTTGGGAGAGGGAGTTGATGAAGAAATTACACCTGCTAAGTTTTAACAGGGGTACCCTAGGAGATTATGGCTTTAAGAATGCCAATTTAGGGTAGTCCAACGCTTTTGAGACATTTGACTTGCAATATTTACGAGCAAGAGCCAACAAAACTTGCTCCCTTCTGATTTTCAGCCAATTTAATAATTACAGACTGAGGATGGCTTCTATTTTTACACTCTAACCATTCCAAGTATAGAAGAGCTTTCTCTCCCTAGCTCGCTTTAAATGTCTCGCCCTCAGCACTACTGGATGGGCAATTTAAGAGGCTCCCAATTCAATGAGCAGCTATGCTCCTGTGATAGAGCTGAGGTTGAATGTGGAGCATGTCCCTTTTTATATGCCCTATGTATAATGCAGGCAGATCTAAGTTACTGTCTCTCCTTTGAAAACAAGACCTTCTAGACCAATGTGATAATTTGTTTTTATATTGTCTAGGGATGGCTCCTCATTATGTCATTTCTCAGGTTTTCCCAAAAATTTTTAAGAGCTGTACACATCAGAGGAGAATGCTGTTTCCCCTTAGTCAAGTTTTTGGTGACCAATTGTTTATGACTAATTTTCCCATGTTCTTCTTTTGTTGTACTTGTATTTGTGTGACTATCTGTGACTGCAAATAAAGTATCATTATTATCATTATTATCATTATTATACCTCTGTGCCACCGCGGCTCCTAATTAGTTCCTTGATTGGGACTAACACCAACTTCAACAACTCTAGAGGAAGAATCCAATAATCTACCTTTGCTTATGGTTCCAAAGGTTTGGAGCTTGGAAAAAAGCTGTTAGCTAAACTAATCCCCAGCAGGGTTGCCCAGGATAAACCAACTAATGCTAGGAAGACATCTCAGCTTGCTCATCTGTTTTTGTAGCTTAGAGGGAACTTTGGACTTAGCCATTCCTTATCTGGTGATTTCCAGAAGTTTTAAACCAAAGTCTCATAATTTCCCTGATATTATGAGTAGAGACAATGAGAGCTGGAGGCTATTGGGTCAGTGAAGGCTGATGTGTACAATCATTCTAGGACTGGGATGGCAAACTGGATTTCTTTGGAGCCACATCAGTATTGTAGTTCTCCTCCGCAGGCCAGCTGGGTAGGTGTGGGCCCATACTCCATTTTGGCCAGCAGTGCTGGCAGAGACACCATGGGCTACTTCCAGGCCAGCCTTGTGGGCTGGTTTTAAGCACCCCATGGACTGGATTCAGCCTTGAGTTTGAAACCCCTGTTCTAGGACATGAACTTGCAAGAGTAGCCAAAATAAAAGTCAATGATTGAACTGCAGGAGGACAAACTTGATGTTAATGAAGGTACCAAGAGAAGTTAAATGCTGACTCTGCATGTCACTGAAATGATAACAGATATGCTGGCATATGGCTGTATAAGGTTTTATATCTGACAGAATATCAATAAGCCATCTCTCTCAAGAATGGAGTTTGGAGACTGAATGACAGCAGTTGGCAATAGCATCAATCTTCAACAATGAATATTTTTGCTTGTGTTTTTACTGTTTACCATCTGCTTCTCCCCTCCCTGTTCTGCAATTATATCTACCTAGGTTTAATCACACATTAGATATATGGGCACAGGCTTCCTCCAAATATGATTCGGTGTCAGTAAGAAAAGTTGCAGAGTGTGATTGAAAACAAGAGAGAGAGGGCATTTGCAGTGCAACCAGCAATGTTGTAGATAGGACAAAGGGTGGAAATGAACTATTGTTTTGTTTGATGAAAAAATGTACACAATAGTATCACCTGTTGTTTACAGTGATGCCATTGGTGTAAGATGACCCCAGTCTGCATGGGCATGTCAATAAAAGCATAACAGCTCTCTGCTGATGATGCTGTGATGCTTTCATTCGAAAAAGACCACGATGCTGCAGTTACTGTGTGAGAATTTGTCAAGAAGATGGTTTTGTATTTCATAGGTAGTTCAGAAATGCAGATACAGTATCTCCACCAATAACCATAACTTGAAGCAATGACTTGAAAGCCAATGTGGTGTATCCTGATTGGTATAAGTTAGATATTTCAATACAACATACACACATAAAAATACAATAATCGATAAAGATGGGCCTGATGCTTACATGTAACATCAAATCTCTCATATAATAATTGTATGCATGTGTGTTTTATGTAGAAAGGTATTAAATTTATGCTGGTTATAGATTAACAGAATGCTTCTCAGATATGGAACTGTGCAATAAGGCATGTGTGCATATGCAGCTAATTAAAATATATGATATACTATATATATCTATGATAGCAAATCTATGGCCGGAAGTGGCACAGTTAGTCAGCACACATAGGTGCTGGGGAGCTGCTCTTCCTGTTTCAGCATTCCCATGCATGCACACTCTCTCCCATTTTGGCACTCGGCACTGAAAGGTTCGCCAACCCTGGCATATAGCAACTGAATTTTTAGAAATTATATCATAAGATAGATAGTCACGCAACTGATGTGAAGAGAAGAGTGAGATAAAAATCGAGAAATCAACATTTATGGATTCAGCCATCACAGGACGCTCAAACCAACTTTTGATGGTCTCTGTTACTAATAGTGGTAGTTTTTCCCATTTCCTTTCTGGGAAACATTGCTTCAAAATCAATTTTTGCAAGCATGAAGAAAAAAAAGGAGATGGGTTGTACTTCAAAGTACCAATTGAAGAGTTTATTGATCTTAAGGGTTTTAGTGAACATTTCATCAAGGGCTTTCTGAATAGCTTTTTCCCATGCTTTTGTTAGATTGCATTCTCCTTCAAGGCAAAATTGTTCATTATCTAAGCTGTTTGTGCTTTGTTTGGGCAGCACAAGTATTATACATCTTGGCATATATACATATATTTGAAGGATTTAAATATTTTTATCTTCCCTATCTGTAATTTCTGATACTCAGGATGTGCAGAATCGGGGCACTATTTGCATTTAAATATGAACCTAAGTAATTTCACAATTCTGAACCAATATTTAAAATCAAAATGTAGCTATCTGTTTCTTTGACTTTAGATATGGTTCATTGATTTAAAAATACAGAGTAGAACAATATGCATTGTTCTACAGTCTATAAAACTGCATATATTCATGAAAATAATGTACAAATATGTATTAAATTAGAAAAAAATGTCTGCCACTTTCTGTCATATATTAAGCAAAATTGCAAACACAATAGAAAGGGTGCATCATCAAATTCAAACTGAATGAATAAAAGGTGAGAAATACATAAAAAGGAGAAGTTGAGGGAAATGTTTATTGGCTTTATATATTACAAGTTCCTAAATGTGTGATACTATTATTATTTGAAGCATAACACGTATACACATATGTGAAGAGAAACATTAAGATATTGAGAATTGCTACTGGTGAGAATAGATCACGCAAAACTAGATGGCCAAAAAGGGTTTACTGAAGCATAGTGGGGGTGAGAAGTTAAGAATCCAAGGAAACAGAATGTGGATATATATATAGAAGACTATTTATTTTGGGGGCAGTGGGAAGTTTTGCTATATTTTGTTGGCTTTTGAGTGTTTTTTTTTTCTTTGTGAACTGCCCAGAATCAAGCTATATAATATGAGCAGCCATATATATCAAATATACATGAGAGTCTGGTCGGAGTTTGACCATACAAATTAAACAAAGTGAATTAATAATATAAATAACTAAGGCTTATGTTCATATGTGAAAGCTGATGAGATGCTTGAACTTGAATTGGGAAACTTCCAAATCTTCACTTGACCATGCAGCTCACTAAGTTTGAGCCAAGTTTAAGTTTATTTTTTAATATATTTGTTTGTCAAACATGTACAAGATAACAAGTATAGGTATGAACATAAACATGAACAAAGGAAGCAAGTACAGATAAATGGGGACAGCAAAACAGGGATGGTAGGCACCCTGGTGCAGTTATGCATGGTCCCTTTACGGACCTCTTAGGAATGGGGTGAGGTCCATGGTAGACAGTTTGAGATTGAAACTGCGAGGGTTTGAGGTTGTAACAACCGAGTCAAATAGAACATTCTAGGCATTACCCCTGTGTCAGCTCTTACCTTGATCTACCTTATGATGTAAGATTGTGTGTGTGTGTGTGTGTGTGTGTGTGTGTTCAAAGCCACAGAATGTAGTTCCAAATATTCCATAGGAAAACCCTTCAAGAGTCCTCTTTCTGGGTAAATGTGGGCAGAAAACGATTATATCATGTTTTGAAAGGGGTAAGGACAAAATATATGTTCCATTTACCCATAATTTACAGTGCTCATTGTCATCATAAGTTTAAACAGTTGCTGAATGAGTGATAGTTAAGGGAGGATCATCTATATACAATTATAATAGTGACAACTATACCATTGGAAGACTTGAAAGTCGAAGTTAAATCAGATTATTGTGGAGAAAATCTATCACTGTGGTTGATAAGAGTCAACAGTGATTTAATGGCATGTAATCTCTCTTTTTGTCTCCATATAGACTGCATATGGTTATGTTTGCAGCCTCACAACCATTAAGTAGTTGATTTTATACACACGTCTTCCCTGTTATTTGTATGCATACAGTACTCTGTAATGGGTGCATGACACTTTTAATTAGACATGAATTCTATTTTGTGACATTACTAATTCATGTTTAATTAACAGTACAATATAGCATTTTCACTGTTCATTGTACACAAGCTGTGTATTCCAAAATAAGTCCATCCATTTTGTTCCTCTGAATACTTACATTGATGTTATAGGAATATTTTTAATGGATTTGCCAAATGCAAAAGAATCTAGGGTTCACTGTAGAATTGGGAAAAGCCATAATAATTGTCTCTTCAAGTTTCCTGCAATGTTAGGAAAACCAGTTAAGTCACCAATGAAAACTGCTAAAAATCTCCTGAGATCAAGAATTTATAGCCTTCGTACCAGGGATGGGCTGCTACCGGTTCGCACCAGTTCAGGCGAACTGGTTGTTAATTTTATGACCAGTTCAGTGAACATACAAACAGGGGAAGAATTGGAGAGCTTGAAAAATTTACCTCCTAAAAATGAATTTCTTAGCCTGCTTAAGGAGAACTTCAGTGACAGCAGACAAGTGAAGAGGGGTAGTAGCTCAGTGGCTTAATGACACTGAAGGTGATCTTTGCTCCAACAGTTTGAATCCCAGTACTCCATGGCAGAGTGAATTCCCATCACCCTCCTCACCTTTTGTCTACCTAACAGTTTGAAAGCATGTTACATGCAAGTAGATAAATAGATACCACTTAGATGGGAAGACGGGCTGGTGCTTTGTGTGGACAGTTAGAATCCTGCTGCTGCTGGTTCTTTCTGGTTGTGATGCAAGACATCTTCAGTAGAGGGAGAGGGCCCTGGGTGCTGCTGCAGGAAATCTACTCAGCTTTCTTTCTTTTTAAAAAAAATTTTTTTATTTTTTTTAACATACAATCAATCCATTCCATTTCAACCATGTGTCGATTCGGTACATATTTCATGTGCTTACAGTTTATAATTAATACTCATCTTAACAATTTATCAATATACCAATAATCACATTTTCATATAAGTAATATCCAATGTATCTGTTTTACAAACTTCTCTTATTACTTTACATATACTTCTAATCCAATTTAATTTGTTTTATTTTCTAACCATTGATAAAATAAATCCCATACCATGTAATATTCAGATTCTGCTTTTTCTTTAATTTCCAATGTTAATCTATTCATTTCTGCACATTCAAATATTTTTTCAATGACTTTTCCCTCTGTTGGTATCTTATCACTTTTCCAATTCTGAGAAAATACAATTCTAGCTTCTGTTAATACATGTATAATTAAATATGTTTTTTTCTTTACTGTAACCTTCAGGTACCATTCCTAATAAAAATATTTCAGGTTTCAAATCTATATGTTGTTTAATCATTTTTTCCAACCATGTGCTTATTTTTGTCCAATATCTTCTATGCAAGACCACCACATATGGTAATATGTTCCTGGTGTTTGATGATGATACTTACAGCATTTGGTTGATTTATCTTTAAACATTTTTGCTAGTTTTATTGGAACTCAACTTTCTTTCTGACACAGAGCTACTTACCCTCTGTGGCACACTTGGAAAATGTAAGCATCGCCATGTGCTAAATAAATAAATTACAGTAAACAAGTTGTAAATGGATTCTACATTCCCATTTATTGATCTCAAGTGCCAGAAAGTGATGTTTATATATGTATGTTGTAGTCTACAAAAGCATCAAATTAGGGAAGGGGAGAGGGATGTGTGGAGACAGAGAAAGATAAAGACTGAAAATAAGAAGAAAGACCACAACTCATTTATTCTCTCAAGTGTATTTCTCTTTTAATATATATGAATTAAATATATATTTAATGATACAACTCACTCTACAGTGGACAAGAAGTTCTGAGGAGACTGGAACTAGTAATATTCCTAACAGAAAAAGAAGGACCAGCAAGTCATGAAGCTTGTCATCAAGGTGAACTCTTCAGCAAAATAAGAATTGTATTAAATCTGCAAAAAGGAAGGAAAGGTGGATATAAGGTGGGGTTGGTGATCGGTTAGACTGCAAAGCAGGAAAGGTGGAGGGTTGAAGCAGCCATTCTGGTATTTAGGGTATTTCCCTAGAGAAAAGCCAGAATAATGAGAAACTATTTTACTGGCTAAGACAAGGATTTCAGAATGGGTGAGGCTCTCTGCTATTTTTCCTGTTGGAAAAAAGGCAGGATATTGAAGGGAGCTGACCTACCATATTGCCAACTGCAATGACAACTATGTGGCAGCACAAGCTTCTTTGTTGGCTCGAAGCAGAGATGAGGAGTGGAAGGTGATGGCCCGGCACATAGTACTTTCAATATTATGTGAAAAAGCCAGATAGTGAGCTTACCTTTCTCTACTTTGCAAGGCGAGGCTGCTTATGCAGCTCTCACCAAAAGATGGCGTCAGAATGGTAGATGAGCCAGTGGTGAAGTCGTTATGTGTATGTCAGGCTTTTGGCTTAAGATAATAGATCATGGGGGAGTATTGAAGGGAAAAAGAGAAAGAAAGAGAGAAAGAAAGGAAGGAAGGAAAGAAAGAGAGAAAGAAAGGAAGGAAGGAAGGAAGGAAAGAAAGAAAGAAAGAAAGAAAGAAAGAAAGAAAGAAAGAAAGAAAGAAAGAAAGAAGAAAAATAGGCTTCAGCATTTTTCTCCTGGGTTAGAAAGTGATGATATTTTTATAGGCTGGAAGGGAGATTAGTTAATAATTGTGGTGGAAGGGACTGCTATGTATGGAGCTTAGACCATACAAGCAGTGAAATTGGATTTTTTGAGTACTTTTGCATTCCAATGTATAGTACAAAACAAAGTTCTTTTCTGTATATATTTTTTTCTTGTAAATCATCTTTAAGGCCCAGAAATGCCTGTCCATACAAATCGATGTGCACAATTTCAAGGGTTTTCTCGTTTCTTATTTTGCATAGATTTCCAGCTCTTTGTTTAGAACAACTGGTTCAGCTGAAGTGCACATTCTTAAATTAGAATTGACTGGATTATATAAACATTTTAAAAATGCTTTGAGAACAAGAGGGCAAGTAGTTCATCGTTAAAGCAGATTTCAATCTGGTGCGGACTGTTATTTACTTTGCAACAGAGTGCTTTTGAATTGATGTGTTTTAGTCTTTATTTTTAGCTTTATTTTTATTTATTGCTTGAGTATTATTTTTGGCAGAAAGGTAAGATACATTTGGAAGAAGACAAAAAAAATCAGAGTATTATCTTCCCTTCTGCAAACTAAATTTTACAAAATATTGTCTATTTCTTTTCTTTATAAATCTGCACTGAATTTTTATAAACATAAATATTCGGCCATTTCCTGAGTATTATCCACGATTGGGGGTATAATTTTCACACACCCAAAAAATCCCCTGAAGACCAAAACAAAAGGGTTATTTGCAGTCTTACCCAGTGCATCTTTCTGGATTCACAAATATAACAACAGCTTAATCAGGCTGTCAGACTGTTAGTCATTCTGAGTAATGCACAGATCTTGTTCATGCTCTCCAAAGAACAAAAGCAATCTGATATTCTACACTCCAGGGTTTTAAGTAATTCCCCTTTCATAGCTTATTAGCATCATGGAAATGTGCCTTCTCAATAGTTTTTTACATTCTTCTCTCAAAGAATACTACTGTTTGTAGGAAATTCAACTGCTGTTGGACAGAGATTTTTTTCCATTCTCTTGGAATCTTCTATATTATCCTCATATCATGATCAATGGCAACAAAACACTTAGGAATCCCAGTAACAGCTTCCTTTCCCTTCCCTGTTTATCCATTCTGATAGATCCCATGCATTCTTTTTGCACAGTCATAGGTGCCATTTTTTTTGGGGGGGGGTATTCCTGAGCAACATCTGCAGCACATATGTTGTGTTGTCATTACCTACGGAGAGGCAGCTTGTAACATTTTTGACAGTCCTGTTAGTTTAAAAACTGGAGCAGACTTAACAGCTTCTCCATGCTGATAATCACAGAATCTTTTGTTTATGCCTAAGTGAATATAAACCATGTGCTTTCATCAATGGCACTCTGTTCTTACCAATAATAGCTATGTGGCTGGCAGTTGAATTACAGAGGTACCTATCAAGGTTTCTAAACTATGATTCTCAGTTGAGATCTTTCTGTTGAGAGATGGTAATTTTTGGTCCACCAATGCTGAGAACAAGTGATCAGGAAAAGCTATTCCTTCATGCCTACACATTTACCTAGATTAGGAGTGTCAAAACTGGTGTGGCCCATGGGCCGGATGCATCATGCACACGCCACACCCACCCACCCACATCTCGAAACATCATGTGATGGCAATGTGATGCCGCAAGTTTGATACCCATCACCAAGATCAACTTGTACTTCCCAAGCTTGTAAAGTTTTTTGTGGAAGTAGTGTTGCTTCTAAATTTGGAACACTGCTATCCTGTCACCCCTGGTCTTAGTGAAAAGAGGGACCAGGGGTGACAGGATAACATGTTCCAATATTTGGAACAGTGTTCCAATATTTGAGGGATTGCCACAAAGTAGAGGGTCAACCTACTTTCCAAAGAACCTGAAGGCAATACAGGAGACAATGAATGGAAACTAATCTAGGAGAGATTCAACCTAGAACTACAGGAGAAATTTCCTGAAGTGAGCATGATCAACCAGTAGAATGGCTTGCCTTCAGAGGTTATGGGTGCTCCATCACTGAAGGTTTTCAAAAAAAGATTGAAATGGTATAGGGTCTCCTGCATGAACTGGGGGTTGGAACAGAAAATTTCCAAGGTCCCTTCCAACTCTGTTATTCTGTTAAGTTGCTCCTGATGCACACAATTGTGTTTGGGCTTTGCAGATAGAAAATACTGCTTGACTCAGCTCAATTTGCATTTGTTTGCCTAATGACATTTTAATGGTGGTTTTTTTTTTCCCCTGGTAGCACTGTCACTACATGATTTGGATCTAAATACAGCACTCATGACCTAACTCTTTCAGCCTTAAAAAAATCTGTTTGGAAGGGCTGCGCGTGCTTTGAAAATGATTCAGAAGTGTTGGGGCATTGTGTAAGCAACATATTTCTGCTTCATGCTTCCATTCAAGCTTGAGAAAAATGATGCTATTGTTTTTTTTTTTTTAAGTTGGCTTATTAAAATTAATAAGGCTCTTAAAGCATCANCAAGCTTGAGAAAAATGATGCTATTGTTTTTTTTTTTTTAAGTTGGCTTATTAAAATTAATAAGGCTCTTAAAGCATCAGCAACAGCACCTGTTTTGAGATGTGCAGGAAAGCATGAAAATACTCAGGCTTCTTTAAACAGAAATGTGTTGTTCTTTTAGGTCTCAGGATTTCTTGTAAAAAAAATTTAAAGCATGGCTTTAATGTATAGTCCTTCTCAGTTTAAGAGCATCCAGGTACCTATATACATCCTGAAGAGCTTCCTACCAACAGTGAAAGGGTTCAGTTCAGGGGTGGGATTCAACTGGTGTTCAACCTGCGTATGCGTGTAAAGACCCTTAAGCTGTGCCACTTGGACAGCTGAAAAGCACTGCACGCGGGTGCACAGCATTTGAAAAGCCACTTTTTTCCTGATTTTTCATCCTCAGCTGTGCTGCACAAAACAGCTGAGGTTGAAAAAGCAGGAAATAAAGGTCAGCTAAAAGCCCAGGTAGGCAGGTGGGCTAAACAGCAGCAAACACAGAAGCAGTTCCGTGTCTGCTGCTCTTCAGAGCTACCGGTTCTATAGATTCGGGCAGAACCAATAGCATCCCCACCCTTGGTTCAATTGGTAATAATAATGGTTACTGGTCTTTGTTGCATGTAGACATGCTGTCTTGCTTTCCACAACATACTCAATCTGGTTAAGAAATACCTCTGAGTTTTTACCCATACTGGACCATAAATTAACCAGATTGATTTGCCCAACATATTAAATCAGAGACATCCAGGGTGATAAGGGGTGGTCAAAAAAGGTGAGATATTGTTTATGACTGTGAGGTTGAAGATCTGACTCTTTTTTTCCTGAGGCAGATTACACATTGGCAGGGCTGGCTTTGAACCTGTGGTTATAGTCTCTATCTGAGAAAGCCAATGGAAGAAAACTCAGTGAAAGATGAAAATAGACACACCAATAAATAGCAATAGCAACTTAGACTTATATACCTCTTTACAGTGCTTTAAAACCTTCTCTAAGTGGTTTACAGAGTCAGCTTATTGCCCCCAATAATTTGGGTCTTCATTTTACCCACCTTGGAAGGAGGGAATGCTGATCAATCTTGAGCCTGGTGAGATTTTAACTGCCAAATTGCAAACAGCCGGAAATTAGCAGACGTAGCCTGCAGTACTGCACTCTAACCACTGTACCACCGCGGAGAATATTTATAGTTCTGGGCTGAAATAAGGGCTCCTTGGTGCTCTCTGAGCTTGGTTGCTTTCTTGCAGACATTTCATTATCCAAACAAGGTGACATCATAAGTGCTAATCAGTGCTATTAGCAGTGGTGATGTCACCTACTTTGGGTAATATCAGGAGTGGGTTTCTACCGGTTCTGTCTACCTCTGTAGAACCTGTAGCTTTGAAGAGTAGCATGATGATGTTTTTGCCCACTCACCTACCTGGGCTCTGACCTGATCTTTAGTTCCTGATTTTTCAACTTCAGCTGCCCAACGAGGCACAGCTGCACTTTAAAAAGGAGGAAAAGAGGGCTGTTTCAAAGGCTGCTTCTCTGCATGCAGCATGCTGATGATGATTTATAGGCGATGATTTACAGGCGGCCGCTTGCAGCATGCAGGGAACCGGTAGTTAACCTTGTCATATCCCACCCCTGGGTAATATAACATCTGTAAGAAAACAACCAAACTCAGAGAGAACCAAGGACCCCTCACATAGACACATACTGGAAAAAGAAAATGGGAAAAGGTCTTAAGAAGTAGAGTATAGAGATAATCTTCTTTCAGCCTTTGGGCAGGAAAGTGAAAGTTCAGAATAAGTTGAATTAAGGTTACTAAAGATATTAAGAATAACAAACAGGCTTATTTCCATGAATTTGAGAGAAAATTTCAGGTATACTTGGTGAAGATGGCAAAGACACAAACAGGAAACAAAAACAAAATGCAGAACTAACATTTCCATTTGCTCTTCTCCAACCAAAAACAAGCAAACACACCCTTCTACATACTTGAGACAGTGGCTCACTCAGGAAGATGGGGATCCAGCACTTTTCTCCCAAACATGAAAGGCTATTTTCCCCAAATCAGCCATCAGAGCCATGGTGACGCAGTGGTGAGAGTGCAGTACTGCAAGCTGCTTCTGCTGACTGCCGGCTGTCTGCAATTTGACAGTTTGAATCCCACCAGGCTCAAGGTTGATTCAGCCTTCCATCCTTCTGAGGTGGGTAAAATGAGGACCCAGACTGTTGGGGACAAAATGCTGACTTTGTAAAATCACTCAGTGAAGGCTGTAAAGCATTGTAAAGGCCTGGTCCCACTGCACTTACGGATGCAAAGAGGATGTAAAACATTAAAAAAAAGCTTGCCATCCGTTGGGAAAACCACCTATGCATCGTTGTGTACTCATTGCATACGTTTTCATACGGCTCTATCCGTCGAGGCATCCGTCCACTGCAATTTCATACCACACAAGAAGTTTTGAGCTGCACAACTTTGTGAAACAGATGAACTTTCCGCTGCATACCGATGTACATCGCGACATATACGCGGGCAAACAAACGTGCTATGTTCCGTTATAGTCCATTTTAAAACATCACTGTAATCCTCCTCTGCATCCTCTTGGCCATCCTCATCAACCACATCCCTGCAGCGAAAACGGAAGAGGGGGAAACAAAAGGTACACGGAACGTCTACACAGCGTTAGTAGCATAGTGGAAAATAGATGGACAAAACATTGTATCTGCGGATGTAATCTCGTATATTTAGGATGTCTTGGAGTTATGTCTAGAGGTATGTAGCAAGGACACCTAGCAGACAACCATAGCGGATGGTGTGTTTCAGGAAGCTGTCCGAGAGCTGACTCAGTCCGTGAGGTGTGAAGCCCTTCATCAAGGACTTGAGATGTCAGGCCCAATTACTGATGAAGATGTCGTGACGGGCTTGGCTGTGGGTGAAGCGAAGGAGGAGTGTAGTGGGGCTGTCTTAGTCTGCAGCTGGGTGAGGAATGGCGTCTGTGGCGTCCGATGAATCGCTGGCCTGGACTGGGAAGTTCTGCTTTCTGCTGTGGGAATCCTCGGTAGTCGTAGCCTTGGTAGGTGAGGGGCTGTGCGAAAGCCATGGAAGGGCTGTGACCATCGCCTGGGGTGGAGGAGCAGACTTGGACTGGGTAGGAACACTTCAGCTGGGTCCTTGAGGGTTGTGCAGAAGTGCTGTGATCTTCTGCTTCCTCCCCTGGTATGGGCCCTCAGGCAGGTCCTCAGGATCTGGCTCAAGTAGGGTAATTGAAGGTGTTCTGGCCCGAGGCTGCTCTGTCAAGTGGACCAGCTGAAGAGAAGTCTGTGCTGGTCTTCATTGTGTCTGATCTCCAACAGCCACACTGTCGTCCTGGCTACCAGTCTGCCTCTCTGCCTGATCCTCTGGAGCTGGGGGTGGGATGGTGGGGTGTTGCCTCGGTGCTGCTGCTTCTTCCTCCATTTGTGACGCAGGATGTCATCCTCCACGGGATCCTCAGTCTGGCCGGCCTATGCGGGAATGCAAGCTGTCGGGGGGTTCTACCATGGGCCCTTGAAAGACACCTGGCCTGGAACAGGGTAGCTGGCTCCTGGCTGGAAGAGGACTGGCTGCTGGTTGGGCTGTCTGAGGAGAGGGGTCTCAGGGGGGGCTTCTCCTCGGTGTGTCTCTCACACTCCAGGAACTGCACTTGGCCATGACGTACATCTCGCGGTCAGTGAAGCTGACAGCGCCTTGCCTGGATCTTAAGTGTAGTTTGCCCATACCAGGTGGTGCATGTGCTTGTCCCACCATCCTAGGAGTACTTCTGGAGTGTACGCCCAGGCTCTCTGCCTTGTCTTTCCAAGCTGCCTGCCTTCTTCTTGGTTGCTCCTGTACAGTCTGTGGCCTTCTCGCAGAGGTATTCGTTCTCCCTCAGCCATTCCAGCACTCATCTCATGGCTCCTCGGAAATGGTATATGTTTTCCTCTCTCCCTTCTCTTCCCTTGCCTCTTCCTCCCCTCTGGCAGGGGCTTCGACGGGGCCTTCAGGGGCTTGACAAGCAGGGCCTTCAGCAGCAGGGCTTTGAGGGCCTTGGGCTGGTTCACCACAGCAGCAAGCAGCAAGCAAGCAGCTTCAGAGTCAGTGCCAGGGTGGGATGCTGGTTCTGGCCTTCTGCAGGGCTTTGAACGAGTAGGCACGGCTTCCTCTTCCTTGCCTGAACTGCACGAACGCATGGTGTTCCTGCAGATCTGTATGTGACAGCACGTCTTTCCCCTGTATACTGACTGTGTGCATTGCTGCAATCTTTATATCCGCGGAGCCTGATGCAATTCATACTCCCACATGCGCAGTGAATGCTTTGCATCCGATTACTACTGCGCGGCATCCCTTGTTTCCTATAGGCACTCCGTGATGCATACCGCTTCATCTGCTATGAATCCACCTTCTTCATCAATGCCGTCGCCTTTGAAATTCTCCCGGAAGCCTTTTGGAGGTGTCATTCCACTTCATCCGCTTTTCCATCCGCTAGGCCTTCCTATGACATCCACTTAACATCCGCGTAACATACTACCCATGTCCGTTCTTTTCCATTCTTTTCATTCTGTTTATGCAAATTTTTGCCACTTTTTGACGAATGACAACGGATGGAGCCACCCCCGAAATTTTGCTCGTCTGCTGTGTCCTTTATGCATACGTTTTGTGTCCGTTGGCCAGTGGGACCGGGCCTTAAAGCAGTAAATAAATCTTTAAATGCTATTGCTATCAGAAAATGATTAATTCCTGCCTTGAAGCAGGATTAGGCCTGCCTAGTACTGTAACAATGCCCTATGGAAGAGAACATCCACTGGATGTTATTATTTATCCAGAAATCCATCCTTCTTTCCTTCTTTCCTTCTTTCCTTCTTTCCTTCTTTCCTTCTTTCCTTCCTTCCTTCCTTCTTCCCT
Organism: Laticauda laticaudata; assembly: GCA_004320025.1. NCBI lineage: Eukaryota > Metazoa > Chordata > Lepidosauria > Squamata > Elapidae > Laticauda > Laticauda laticaudata. Next base: position 49,022 of record BHFT01002034.1, on the reverse strand, counting down.
TCCTTCCTTCCCTCCTTCCTTCCTGTAGATGCTCCTCCAAAGTTTATGGGAAAGATTCACTTGAGTGACTGGTCTCCTACCCAATTTTTACACAAGTTTAATCATCCATTAACCCAACTCTGCTTGGGGGTGGTGGTGATGTACAGTGTTTGACTGGATGCTGTAAGAAAGTTATTTATATTGAGGCTTCAGAATTAAAAACAAAACAAAAAACCCCTTATGACTCATTTTAAGCTTACTTTTACAAGGAGTAAACAGGATGAAGAGTTTGTGGTTTTAAACCAGCACAGAATTCTGCTTTTCCCAGGGATAAATGGCTAATTTTTGTTAGGCAACGTTTTTTTTAACAATAAAATAAAATAAAAATAAAAAACCTGTCCACATTCAAATACTTCACAAAGGATCACAGATTGTCCTCTATGTAGCATTATTCTTAATGTAAAGTTTCTAGCTTGGTCCTTCTTTTTCTCAATGCTTCTGAGAATGTTTTTACACTTGGCTTTTTCACTTTTAAAAGCAATTCAATCTGTGTGCAAACCTAAGGTTGTGCCCTCTCCTACCAAAGTTGTTGTTTCCAACGACAACCTCTTGGGAAAAGTTTTCACTTTGTGTGTATTCAGTGCCAGTAAAGTGATTTAATGTGTGCCTTGCATTTTGTTTGTGACTTGCCTAGCCACCGTACGGCATGTTCTTATAAACAAGAAATCATTTGTCAATTGCCAATTACCTGCCTTAGCATTGTATGCTTCGACAGTTGTTTACTGCATAATGAGGCTTGGTAATCCAGCTCAATGAAATGGGCCTTGTTTTTTAAGATGGAAATCTTTTGGGATCCTTGGCATTTATTTTCAAGCAAGTTGCAGAGTCTCTGAGTATCACACATAACTATGCAAATGCCATAAATCTAACATAATTACAGTACATTACCGTCATTGGAGAAATGTTGTACACCCGCCATGTTTCAGATGATTTGGACAACGAGGAGGGAAATTAAAGTGAGATTACGCATAAATCCTTCAAAAGAAAAGAAAATCCTCCATTGGTATTTCCTGAAACAGAGGACAAGTTAAAGAACAAAAGGGCATAGGAGGTAGTGATTTAATATGAGTGATGGATCAGAGGTTGTATTTAGCAGGTTCTGACCAGTTCTGGAGAACTGGTAGTGGAAGTTTTGAACAGTTCAGAAAACCAGCAAATACCACCTCTAACTGCCCCTGCATCTATTCTCTGCCTCCCAAGCCCCAGCTGATTGGTTGGATCTTCTTTTGTTGCCCTGCACAGGAGAACGAACTGAAAAGCAGGTTAGTGGGGTGGGGAGGGAATGGGATTTTGCAGTAACCTTCTCCTGTCATGCCCACCAAGTCACGCCCACCAAGCCACACCCACAGAATTGGTAATAAAAAATTTTGAATCCCACCACTGTGATGGATACACAAGAGGAATCAAGTGTCCTCAAGGTTATTCACAAGTAACTCAGAAAAATAAAGATGGTGACCACAACTCTGTGATCTTGTGGGTTGTAACATTGTACATTGGAATCACATAGAGGTAGTCTTTGATTAATGACTATAGTGGAGCATGGAACTTCCACAATAATGGAAAAAGAGCCGTGGTGGCACGGTGGTTAGAATGTGGTATTGCAGTCTAATTCTGCCAACTCCCAGCAGTTCAATTCTGACTGACTCAAGGTTGACTCAGCCTTCCATCTTTTTGAAGTCAGTTAAAATGAGGAGCCAGATGTTGGGGGTGATATGCTGACTCTATAAACTGCTTACAGAGGGCTCTAAAGCACTGTGAAGTGCAGAGGTGGGCTGTACTTATGTTAACAACTGTTTCACTGGTTGTCAGCATGCATTGTGAGTCACTTTTTTTCAGTGTTGTTGTAACGAAATTAACTGTTGTAAATCAAGGACTACCTGTATTTTAATCTAATCTGTTAAAAGCATTTTAATCTGTTGCTGCCCTCAGAACCTAGAACACAAACAGCTTGACGCAAAAGACAAAATGTGGTGTATGCAGATTTCCATTGTTAATATTTTTGTGAGGGATCAATGGATGATGAACCTCAGTGAATTGCAAGGCCTGATCGAGCTATGTCAGCCTTTCATCTGGTGTCCTAGAAAGTGGTTTGATCAGAATTCCTAGGCTGCATAGCCAGAATGGCTGAGAATTCTTGATATTGTAGTCAAACACATCAAACTAGATAAAACAATTTTAGGTCTCTATTTTTGGATGTTCTGAACTTTGCTTCTGTACTTCTTTAACATATCTTTAAATTTAAGCTAAAATATCATATCTATTTACCTGGAAGTAAATCAAATTGGATAGTCAGACATATTTATGAGCATGCATATTTTGGACTATACTATCAGCCAGGCTTGGAAGGTTTCCTTTGAGTTTCTGTAGGAAGTTTTATGTGATTTATATATGCAATACTAAGTGTATTATAGGGCCCTTTGCTGCAAATAATTTCGTGGCACGTATCTAAGACTGAGTGGGAAATTTGTTCAGTTTCTTCTTTAATTAGAGCTGAATTAACCAACATACAAATTGGACTAATCAATAACCTTTAATTTTGCATTTCTCTGAATTTGCAATATCATTTGCTCAGTAAAATGGATACAATTTTTTTTCATGAACGTAGAAAACATCTACATTTGCCAAAATGGCAATCTAAATCCTTATTAGAGGATAATCAGCTTGCAGGAGAAGTATGAAAATATGTATGAAAATGTGTATACAGTTTTGATCATGACCTGACATGTGTGTTTACTTGGAACAAAGAGCAGAAATCATATTTGTGCGTATCTAAGGTTAGACTAAATCATCACCAACTCCACAATTTAATAATCTGTGAAAATGGTAGAAAGTGGGAGAGGTCCCTATTTATAAGTCATGCAGTTCTACCATAAATATAGTTTTGTAAGTTATTCACTAATACTCTTTTGATTAGCCTCTCTTGTCAGAAGAAAAAGCTCCCTGCGATGATCTACGATTCAGTCCTAAGATTATAGAATGCCAAGGAAATCAGCTGTGCAAGAGACCAAATCTTTATATAATTTGATTCAACACCAATATATATTTCCTCCTAAATACACAATTTCACATCTGAGAGCTCTTACATCGATGAAGAAGGTTTGGATGCAAGGAGAATAAGGGGGGAAAGAAAGAAGCAATTACTGTCAGATTCAGTCAGATGTCAAAAGAAAGAGAAAGTTAAAAAAATGCAAATATTGTAGAATGCCACTTTAATGGGCTCACTTATCTTCAAGCTTACAATGAGTAGCTATAAAACATGAGACAGTATTAAAAGGAAAAGAAGGCCAACTGATTGTGTCATTGCATGACTGTTAAATAGTGCTATGGAAATAGCTCTGCATTTATATTTGTCTTCCATTCCATTTCCAATTCTTTCTTTTTAAATGTAGTCTTGAATAAGATTTCTCATATAAATGGAATTCTTCAGTCCACATAAAAAATTCCAGATCCTCAACTGGCTTTCTAAAAGTTATGTATGCAGCGCCAGGATGTCTACTTCATGAGCTGTACTAATTGCCAGAATTCATTCATTCTTTCTTTCTTTCTTTCTTTCTTTCTTTCTTTCTTTCTTTCTTTCTTTCTTCCTTTCTTTCTTTCTTTCTTCCTTCTTTCCTTCCTTCCTTCCTTCCTTCCTTCTTTTCAATCAATCAATTTATGTAACTGCCCATCTCATATACGTTACTTTGGATGACTTACAAGTTGAAAGTACAAAAACAATAAAAAATAGCCACAACATTAAAACAAAAAACTTGTGGGTATGCTTTAAAGTGCAAGTTAAAGTTGTGAAGGTTACTTGTAGTGTGCTTCATAGCATGGGGCCAGATTATTTGAGGAACCATTTCTTCCCAGTTTTGTCTACCTGTCTCATTAAGTCTGTCAGGAAAGGTATGGTCCAGGTCCTTCCCATTAAAGAGTGCCATTGTGTGAGACCCAGGAAGAAAAGGTTTTCAGTTATGGTGCCCAATCCCTGGAGTATCAGCCTCTTCCCCCGACTGAGGTTAGGTTAATTCTGACCTTGCTTGATTCCCCAAAACTGGTTATGACACTGAGCATGGAGATTTCAATGTATAATAGACAGGGGTGGAATTCTACTGGTTCGGACCAGTTCAGGTGAACCAGATGTTAAATTTGCATCTGATTCGCTGAACTGGTATTTCAACCAACTGGCTGGCCCTGCCCACCCTGCCACGCCCCTTCCAGGAGACTCTACGCGGCCCATTATCAATGCAGGTAAGTGCAGGGTCCGTGTGGATACTGTGGAAGTCCGGAAATGGGCCTGTTTCCAGCTTCTGGATGGCCTCCAAAGTCAGGGAGAGGCCATTTTTGCCCTCCCAGAAGCCCAAGAAAAGGCTCCAGACCCTTGGGAAGGTGAAAAATGGCCCTCCTGGGAGTTCTGGTAGGCGATGCCCACCATGGCCATGCCCACCCAGCAACTGGGCAGTGAACCGGTGGCTGGGATTTTTGAATTCCACCCCTGGTGAGAGATCTACAATTGTTGTGTTGATTTGTTTGTTGATTGGTTTTATTACAGCTGCCAATAATGTTTGTTTCATTGTTCTGTTGTCATATTTTTAACTGTTGTTTAGCCACTCAATTTGATGTGGACTGGTGTATAAACTGAAATACATAAAGTAATAAATCTTCACAGTTATACCAAATATAAATCTAGTGTGATGAAAGGGACAAATGTTTCTCTTTATAGGAAAGAGAACTGTATTATATGAACTGTATTTAATTTTAATGATAGGTAAATCATTTTTTCCCTGGGACGAGCTTTCATGTACATTTTTTGCTCCTGGTAGACAAGCTGCAAGTATGGAAAAAATAGTGCATCCCAGGCCTATATAAAAATACAAAATATATAAAAAGTGGGGAAAAAAAGTGAAAGTGAAAAGCCATCAATTGGATCTAAAGCTTTCCTGTTCTCAGTGTTGGAGGAGGAGGAGTATTAATCCAGCCCAAAATTTAAACTCCTAGTCTTCTTTTTTTTATATTCTGTACACAAGACATTGGGTGTCGAGCTAAAAACATGAGGGTACAGGAGCTATTTTTCACTTCCTTTTACATTTTCTCCTCTGTATTTGGGGGTTAGAAGGAGAAAAGAATGGAAAAGCAGTGTTCAAGAGAATATATGCAGAGCATGAAAGGATGGGATCTTTTTATGTTAAATCCCAAACAGTTTGATGAAGCCTTAGTACTTTCAATGGCCATCAACTTTTCTGAGATGAGCAGTTACATAAATAAATGCAGGCTACTGTATTTCAGCAAAAGTAGAGCCCCAGTGTTGTGGTTAGCCGGTAGCATGTGTGGACGGCTGAAGAGAACGAGGACTCAGATGAGGGGCCAGGACCATTAGGGAGTGGACTGCTGCCTTCAGAGATTGTGGGGGCTGGCAGCAGTGATGAAGAAGTTTCCGAGGAGCCTGTGCCAAATGCACAAGCACTCAGGATTGCTCTTAGGAGAGAGCAGCTACAGCAGCACAGGCAACTTGGGAGTAAGCTGTAAGGTAATGGACCCTCCTTCAAGAGGATAAAAATCAGCTATGAAGCGAATGTNTTGTGCTTATCAAAGTTAATTAGTTTGCAGCAGCCTTTTAACTGGGGATTCGTAAGACTCATTAAAAGGTTTCTGTTTCCTTTGGTTATTGTTTATTTTATTGGAAAAGGGTTTGGGTCAGAACACCCAGCTGTAGGGAGATAATGAATGGTATAGAACAGGGGTGTTAAACTCAAAGCCCAGGAGCCAGATCTGGCCTGCTGGGCTGCCCTGGAAACAGTGAAGGCTACCAGTAAAAATGAAGGGAGGGCTGTGTGGCACTCCCAGGCTCCATTTTCACTGCAAAGGGTTGCAGGAGGCTGTCACAGCTGAAAATGGAGCTCGGGAGCCTGTTTTCTCTGGCAGAGCACTCGAGTCACCGTAAGTGCCCTTACATGAGTGCAATGATGGGATTCAAAATTTTTTACCAGTGGTTCTGTGGGTATGGCTTGGTGTATATGACTTGGTAGGTGTGGCAGGGGAAGGATACTGCAAAATCCCCAATCTCTCCCCATTCCTGGGGAAAGGATACTGCAAAATCCAATTCCCTCCCTACCCCACGAACCTGCTTTCCAGCTCCATTCTCCTGTGCAGGGCAACAAAAGAAGAACCTAGCCAATTAGCTGGGACTTGGGGGGCAGAGCCAGTCAGAGGTGGTATTTGCCAGTTCTCCAAACTACTCAAAATTTCCACTACCAGTTCTTCAGTATTCTATTGAATACCACCTCTGCATGAGTGACGTTGAGCTGGCCATGCCCATGCTGGTCACATATACCCCAGCCCTTCCAAGATCAAACACAACCCTGATGGAGCCTTCAATGAAATTGAGTTTGACACTCTTGCCATAGAACGTCCTTAAAAAGGTCATAGCTCCCGGTTAGAAATCCATATAAGGATATTCAATGCTACAACATTTTTCTGTATCTTTCATTTTTCCATAATAATAACTATTTTAGTGGCAGGGATGTGATTGTTGAGATAATCATAGGAATATGTAAAAGAGAGATTGTTTCTACAATTGTAAGCCACCCAAAGTCTTTTGTGTGTGCAGATGTATTAATCATATCAATCAGTCAACACACTTGTGCCCAGTCTTCCCTTGTTTGCTGATTGTAGAAAAAATGTTGATTTGGATTTTCTTGTTGGGAGCTGGCTGGAGTTGCAAATGGTGATTGCAGGACGCCTGCAACCATCATAGATGTTGTCAAGTGACACATGGGCACATGGAGACAATTGTAACCGCAAAGAACGGTTGTGTGGATCATTTTTTTTCAGTGCTGTTGTAAAAGTTCAAGTTGTTGAATGAAAGATTGCAAATAGAGGAGTTACTGTATACAGTTATCAGTATAATGCTTTTTAAAAAAATGTAGATTGTGCACAGAGCTATCACTTCTTATCAGTAGATATTTTCACACAACACATCAGACTGGGTTGGATAGTTTATGCCATTAAGGTGTTAATGTCCTGCCATCGTGTGTACCCCAGGTTGCCATTGTAAGCCATTCAGTGGCTTATTTGTTTGGACATAGCTATTATGTTTCTTTAACCTGGGTTTTGAATTTTACATATATTACAGCTAATGATATCCTTCTCTCCCTTTGGAAAGGCATGTTCCCATCATGTGCATGTGCAATGACCAATAGAGAAAAATGGTCCCATGAAACAATCTGTGACTCTATGATCATAGAATTATGGTCTTCACATGTTTCCTCTGTCTTAGGAAAAAGGCTTCTTCAGGAGGCACTTTAATGTTTTGGGAACTTTGATTCTAATGTAGAGCTGCGGTGGCACAGTGGTTAGAATGCAGTACTGCAGGATATTTCTGCCAACTGCCAGCTGCCTGCAATTTGGCAGTTCAATTCTCACCAAGCTCACGGTGGGTAAATGAGAACCCAGATTGTTGGGGACATTATGCTGACTCTGTAAACCACTTAGAGAGGGCTGTAAAAACACTGTGAAGTAGTATATACAGTAAATCTAAGTGCATTGCTGGTGCTAGTTCTAATAATGATCATCTAAAGGCCCTGTCACACTGGCCAATGGATGCAAAACGTTTGAAAAAAAAAACACAGCGGACGAGAAAAATGTTCCATCCGTTGTTATCTGCTCTCAAAAGTGCCCCGAATTTGCATAACCAGAGCGGAGCGGACAACACGGAAAAGGAACGGACGGGGGGAGGACGTAGGGCGGATGGAAAGTGGATGCTCCACAGAAGCCTAGCAGATGGAAGCGGATGGGAGCGGATGGCACATCCGCAAGGCTTCCGGGGGAGCGCAGCAAAGCAGACATGGAACGGAAAGAGCAGATGCAGAGCGGATGCCGAGCGGATGAAGCAGATGCAGAGCGGAAGCCGAGCGGATGAAGCGGATGCAGAGCGGAAGCCTAGCGGATGCCTAGCGGATGCCTAGCATTCACTGCGCATCCAGGGAGGATGCATTGCGTCAGCCCCGGGATATAAAGGAAGCAGCTCCCAAGCAGGTCACCATTCAGAGAAAGACCTGCTTCCAGACACAGCTTGCCAGCCAGCCAGCCAGCCAGCCGCAGCTCCAACAACCATGGGGAGAAAACGGAAGCCTTTGCCATCTGCTGCCAGCCCTGGCAAGAGGGAGAGGGCCACCCTCCCACCCCCTGGCCCTGACTCTGCTTCTGCTGGGGCTTTCTGCTGCCGGGCTCGATCTTCTGGTGCTGGAGCTTCTGCTGATGCTGCTTCTGGAGATGGTGCTTCTTCTGATGCTGCTTCTGGTGGTGCTTACTCTGCTGATGCTGCTTCTGGTGGTGATGCTTCTGCTGGTGCTTACTCTGCTGGTGCTGGTGTGGTGCTTCTGCTGGGTGCTTACTCTGCTGGCACTGCTCCTGGTGCTGGTGCTTCTGCTGGTGCTTACTCTGCTGGCACTGCTCCTGGTGCTGGGGCTTCTGCTGGTGCTTACTCTGCTGGTGCTGCTCCTGGTCCTGCTGGTCCTGGTGGTGCTCCTGGTCCTGCTGGTTCTCCCTGGTCCTGCTGGTGCTCCTGGTCCTGCTGGTCCTGCTGGTCCTGCTGGTGGCTCCTGGTCCTGCTCCTGGTCCTGCTGATGCTGCTGGTGTTGCTGTGCTGCTGCTGCTGCTGGTCCTGCTTTTGCTGCTACTGTTGTTGCTGCTGCTGGTGGTGGTGGTGGTGGTGTGGAGGAGCAGCCCCTACAACCTCGAAGCCCCTCTTATGAGGGCCCATATGGCCCTGCCAAAGGAGGAAGAGGCAGACGTGTGAACGGGAGAGGAGGCAATGCACCATAGAAGAGGAACATGAGGAAGAGGTGCTGGAGTGGCTGAGGGAGAATGAATATCTTTGGCGGAAGGGACACAGGCTCTATCGAGACACCAAGAGGAAGCAGGCTGCTTGGAGAGAGAAGGCGGAGAGCCTGGGCTACACTTCGGAGGTGCACCCCCAGCTCCACCTCCACAGAAAGGCAGAAAGCCAGACCGGAGGGGCAGAGCCACACTGTGCTGCTGGAGATAAGAGGACACCATCAGGAGCAGCATAGATCTCCTCTCTCAGCTGGTACACACCGACGCCCATCCTCCAACCGCAAGCCCTTCCTCACCTATGTCAACCAGACCCTCATGAACATGTCGGAACCCCAGTACCAGGTGGTGAAGGACAGGATCACCGATCTTCTTCACAACCTTCCAGACCAAGATGAACCTGCTCCCACCAGTCCAGGCCTGCTCTCCACCCAGGTGATGTCACGCCCTTCCAAGGCTTTCCACAGGCCCTCCCCTACCAAGGCTACGTCTACCAGGAGGTCCAGCAGCACAGGCAGCCCTTCCCAGTCCAAGCACAGGTACATTGGATGCTACCGTGCCACTGATCCACTGATGCCACCCACGCCACAGATGCCACTGACGCCAGTCCTCACCCAGCTGCAGACCAACAGCCCACATACACTGCTCCTTCCTCCACCCCACAGCCAAGCCCGGCCTCAGTACATCTGTCATCGGTATTGGGGCTGACACACCATGTCATGGAGGAAGGGGCTCTCAACATCATGGGGCTGAGCCAGCTGTCTTAGAGCTTCCTCAACACACCGTCCCTGTTGTCCTCTCGGGGCCAGGCACCCCAGTGGCGCTTCAGACCAGCACTCCAGCAGCAGCTACCTCCACAGCACCTGGACCCTTCACCCTGAGACTGGGCACACCTCCGAGTGACCAAGAAGAGTGCCAGAGACTGGGTGGCTACCTGTTGCATTTTATTTTTGCTTTGGACACTTGACTTGGGTCATTTTCTTTTACAGCTTGTTATTAATAAAGATTATCTTTGCTTCACACTCTTGCTTCATTTATTGTAGTCAATAAAGTCGTGGTGGAAAGCTTTTAGAAATGGTTTTAAGCCTTTGCATGCTTGTGGGATGGGTAAGGATAGCAGTGGGATGGGCAGGGATACCTGTGGAATGGGTAATAGCTGTGGGATGGGCAGGGATACCTTTGGGATGGGTAATAGCTGTGGGATAGATAAACCTCCAGTGCAAGCATAGTGGCACTCTATGGTCCACCCTCCCAGGTGCCACACCTATGGCCCTTTATTATCAATAATAATGTAATCATTCATCCAACACATGTCAACATAAACACAACTCTTTATTAAATGCCCTGTTCATTGTAGGCCCACCCAACATACATGGCCCAATCTCATCAGTTGATGAGACAGGCTGAAGGAAGCATCCATTAATCATCTATCATCCTGTCTTGCCACTCCACTGCTCCAGCTGAGGAGTTGCACCAGTGTCTCAGGAGGTTACGCTGCTTCTTCCCTTCACGTGAAGCTCTGTTGGGGCCTTGCACATCCTTAGTGTCTATCAGGTTTTCACCCTTGCCTCCATTCACCAGGCTCCATGTTCCCATTGCCTTGTTGGAGGTCCACGAGCCTGTTCTGCAAGACTGGGTAGCGGGTGCATGAGATTGTGCAGGATGCAGCAAGCTTCCATGATGTTCCTCATGGTTTCTGGGCAATGCTACATGGTGGTGAGAAGTACCTGGAACCTGTTGGCCAGGATGCCAAAGCGTTCTCCACCACCCGTCTTGCCCTGAACAGCCTGTAGTTGAAGATCCTCTCTTCACGGGCGAGGTATCTTGAACTGTAGGGCTTCATGAGGTAGGTTCTGAGGGAGAAGGCATCATCCCCCATGATGAAGTAGGGCACATCTTGTGTGTTGTTGGGCAGGGGTTCTGGATCTGGGAAGCCCATGATGAGGTTGTGTTCCAGCCCCTCCTTGAGGTCACTGGCATTGTATACCTGGGCATCTGAAGCTGACCCGTTGCCTGAAGCATCGATGTACATGAACTTGTAGTCAGCATTGACCATGGCAAGAGGATGATGCTGAAGAAGCCCTTGTAGTTGAAATAAGTGGACCTGACTTGGCTGGAGCTTTGCAGGCCACGTGCTTGCCATTGATGGCTCCAACGGTGTGGGGGAAGTTCCATCTCTGATACCACTGCTCTGCAACTTTCTTCCAGCCTTCTTCAGTGGAGGGCACTGGAGGAGCTCCTCCAGGTATTCTTCGATGATGGCCTGCACCACTTCTCTGACCACAATGCTATGGTGTTGTGTGGCACCCTCCAGCCGTACTGCATGCTCCTGTAGGTGGTCCCTGAGGCCAGGTGGCGCAGAGTCAGTGCCACCTTGAGCCCAGGATCCAGGCTGGGCCGGAAGTTTGGTGCTCTGCTTGGTCAACCTGGGTCTCAGCCGCTCCACAACTTCATCAAACATGGCTGGAGGCATCTTCATGAAGTTCTGGAATGCACGAGGGTCTTCGTTCCTCAGCTCCACATCAGCTTGTTGTACAGTCCGTACTCTGCTCTCCCCCTGATCCATCTTCGGACCCAGACACTTCTTGGACGCCTCCTTTTCTTCCCATAGAACAGTTGAAGGAGCCTGTAGATGGCTTCGCACTATTGCAGAACGATGGTGGCTACCAAAAGGAGTGTGTTACGATCCATGGTGGACATCAATGGATGCTGTGGAAGAGCAAGAGCCAGATGAAGGCTGCAGAGGTCTGCACAGCAGGGTTGCTGGACTGAAAGTGAGATCCAGGTGAGTTGCTCCCCCTTTTTATAGGCAATATAGGTTTTCCACTATGTGTCCTTTTGCATCCTCTAGGCATCCTCTAGACATCCTTAATATCCGAGATAGGTCCCCTCTGCGAACGTTTTTTCCGTTTTAAATGCTTTCTTTGCGAGCTTCATCTGCTTTCATCCTTTCTCCATCCATGTACTAATGCTGCGCGTCCGTTCCGTGTCCGTTTCGCTTCCTCCCTGTGTCTGTTTTTCCGCTGGAGCGGATTTGAGTTGCGCTGATGCGCAGCGGATGCCTAGTGGATATAGCGGATGTGTAACGGATGACAACGGATGTAGAATGGATGTTTCCCGTATGCGTTGCGGATGCAGAACAGATGCGTTGGATACATTTTCCACTCAAAAAGTTTTGAGCAGCTTCAGCAGCTCAAAACTTTTTGAGCAGATGGAACCTCAGTCGACGGATGCTGGACGGATAGAGAGGATGAAAAAGGGAGACAGTGAGTACAGAACGGATGAATCGCGTTAACCAATGGATGGCAAGTGTTTCTCTCCGTTTTACACCCTCTTTCCATCCGTTGGTGTTGTGTGACATGGGCTTAACATGAACAATGACTGGAGCTCCATCTTGGGAGCTGTAATTGCAATACATCTGGAAAGCACTAGGTTTTGGAAGGCTAGATTATTATATGGAGCAGGACAATATGTCGTTAGTGAAGAAAACCTGAAGTCAGAAGTTACTAGAATGGACATATACCGTATGTATAAATCCTCCCAAAGGGTATGATTCATAGGAAAAAAGTGGGGGAAGGCATAGAAACATTGGCATAGAAATACCCATGTTCAAACTTAGATTGGTTACTATTTCTGCATAGAGCTATTTGTTTTTTATATCAGTCTTGGAATGCAGAGCTGTTCAAATAGGACAAAAGTAATTAATATCAATGGCTTTCCAATTATGGATTCACTAGCTGCCAAAACTTTCTCCATTGGTAAAGTGCATTAGGTTTAATGGGAATTTCATGTAAAGATCATCTAGAGGGCCAGATGTTGCCCAGTCCAAACATAGAGGATGCCTTCCAATAGAAGACACTTTCAAATGGGATCTTGATATTTGAGGTGTGAGGATTAGAGTTTCAAGCAGCTAGTGACATTGCCATTGTAGCCAAAAGGTGGGTGTGCAAGAGAAATTCTAGGAAGGAAATAGACATTTGTTCTTAAAATGTTTATTTGTCAAATTCTGGAAATGTTTGCAGTAGGGATTACAAGCTTGCAAAGTACTCAAAAAAATTGGAAATAGTACAAATTGGATGTCACAGCTGCTAATTGTAACAGCATCAGATTGCTTCATTATAGCAGCTGCCATAAAATATCAGGGCTCTGAAATACGAAGTCATATCTCTTGTTTAATTTTATCATGGCCTTTGGGGATGTACCTGAGAAGGGCTCAAAGTTCTTGAAAGAAAATGGGACCTTCCTTCATTGTTACATTTTTGGAGTGGTTGATGGGTTTAAAACACCATTATATTACTAATTATGCTAATCTCCAAAATTAATGGGTTTCACTTGCAAAAAAAATACTTTAAGTAGACAGGTTTGTAAAGCACCAGCTACTCAAAATGCAAAAAAGATACCCAAATATTTTTACCTGTCCTTACAGATTAGATCGCAGTATCAACAAAGATAATTAGGGGTCTGGAGGCTAAAATATATAGAGAACGGTTTCTTGGAATTGAGTATGTCTAGTTTAATGAAAGGAAGGACTAGGGGCAACATGATAGCAGTGTTCTAATATCTCAGGGGCTGCCACAAAGAAGAGGGAGACAAGCTATTCTCCAAAGCACCTGATGGGTGGAATGGGTGGAAACTAATCAAGGAGAGAACTAACCTAGAACTAAGGAGAAATTTCCTGAAAGTTAGAACAGTTAATCAGTGGAACAACTTGCCTCTGGAAGTTGTAAATGCTCCAACACTGGAAGTTTTTAAGAAGAGATTGGACAGCCATTTGTCTCAAATGGGATAGGGTTTCCTGCCTGAGTAGGAGGTTGGACTAGAATACCTCCAAGGTCCCTGCCAATTCTATTCTAGTTTATCACTGATCACAGTATATTTTTTTTGTCACCCAGATAGGAAAGAAAGGTATAGTGCAGTCCACAGGCTGAAAAATATTGTTTACTTCTGATTTAATAAATATTCACAAACCCTTCATTTTTGTGGCATGTTTCAACGTTACTGATCACAAGCTACAAGCATAGTTGAGCCCTACAACATCAAACAGTCCATTTGCATGTATTGAATAGATCACGAGTCTCTTCAATACGTCAGGTACTGAACAGGTATGAAGATGTAACTGCAAATAAATAGAAATAAATTTTAATGCAGCATTGGTAGCTCAGATCAGTATTCTCAACATTGTAAAGAAAGAAATCTACGGTTTATGGTAGCTACTGAATATTCACTCAATTTTGTAGATTATTTTCGATAAGTGTCCTCTTGTGAACTGCTTTCTAAAGTCAACATTTTCATTTGGATCCAAATCCCAAACTTTTGCAGTGCTTTTGCCAAGTAATTTGTTTCCTTGCTACCCTATGGTTTAGAATATAATTATCTCTTGGATGAAACCATTAATTTCTGTGGTTTCTCCAGCTCTGAACATATAGGCTTTAGATCAGGTATTGTACGGTACAAAGACAAGCAAATTAAGGCAAACTGCATGCTTTTCCAAATAAACAAATGCTTCTATTTACAGCATATTTGGGTACCAAATAGTATGCTAGGTTTAACTAATAATTTTTATGAAATTAATGTGTTTAATTACAAATGATGCATGAATACTATGGAACCCACTTAAATTTATCCACATAGGAACACCTGTATTTTTGTTCACACGTATTCACCTGCATTGATGGACATCAGTATGTAGGGGCAGGTTTTGTGGGATCCTTCCAACTTTCACAGAAAAGAACGTGTGAGAGAACAATGTTAAACCATTAATTTTTACTTCCATTTCTTCTGAACATAATGGAACATACAAAAATATCCTTTAGATGGATTAAGGGGAAATGAGACCATGGTGAGCTGCAAATGAAGGTTTAAAAAAGGTCAAAGAAAACACTGTGAAAGAGTAAAATGTAAACATTTTAAGAGGAACCATTTTTAATCAGCTAAATCGATGGGCAGTAAATTAATGCAGAGATATGTAAATGTTTATACCACAGAGCTGTTATTTAGCATAAATGTCAGTTGCTTAATTACAGTTTGGGCCAAGGATACTCAGGGTCATTATCCCAGTTGCTTTTGTAATTGCAGGTTGCATATAAAAATAGATAGTATTTCATGAACATTAAGGAACATATATTACCACTTAATTCTGTTCACTGAATGCTGTAGGTCAACATTTTTCAAACTCAGATGTTCAAACTACAAATCCCAGCAACACCAACCAGCTCAAATGACTGCTTTCTTGGAGTTATAGAAGTTGTAGTCCAGCATTTTCACTGTGCTGAAAATGTCCTTCTTTAATTTGACAGGAAAAAAATTTTTTTTTGCTTTGCAAAGGACCATAACATTTTAGTGAAATGTTCATGTGCAAGAGGTGGGTTGTAGCATTGGCTTTACTTACAGGCAATTGATGTACAATATGATCAAGGTGTTACCGGCAGCCCTTGACTTATAACAGTTTGTTTAGTGACCATGTGAAGTTGGAACAGCATTGAAAAAAGTGGCTTACAGCCATTTTTTACACTTATGACTGTTGCTGCATCCCCATGATCAAGTGATCAAACTTCAGATGCTTGTCAAAGGGTTGATATTTATGACAGTTGCACTGTCCCAGGGTCATGCGATCACTTTTTGAGAACTTTCTGACAAACAAAGTCAATGAGGAAACCAGATTGAACAACCATGGTACTAACTTAAGAAACAACTCAGAGATGGTATTTAGCAGGTTCTGACCAGTTCTGGAGAACCGGTAGTGGAAATTTTGAGGAGTTCAAAGAACTGATAAATACCACCTCTGACTGCAAATACCACCTCTGACTGGTCTCTGCCTTCCGAATCCCAGCTGATCGGCTGGGTCTTCTTTTGTTGCCCTGCACAGGAGAACGTAGTAACCTTCCCCCAGGAGTGGGGAGGGAATGGAGATTTTACAGTATCCTTCCCCTGCCACACCCACCAAGCCATGCCATGCCCACAAGCCACAGCTACAGAATCGTAAAAAAATTTGAATCCCACCACTGAAACAACTGTGGCAAGAAAGTGATTCACTTAACAACTGTGGCAAGAAAGGTTGGGAAATGGGACAAAATTCACTTAACCAATGTTTCACTTAGCAACATAAAGTTTGGGCTCAACTATGGTCATAGTACCTGGATAAAAGTGGCTTGTATTGTCTTCCCTGAGATCCCAACATCTAAAATTCATGAAGCTTTCAGCCAGAGCAATCCAGACTTTCCTGTCTAAATACAAACAACAATAAATATGTTGTTTAAACATTTCATCCTCAATACAGTTAATTGCTGCAGCTATCGTGGCTTTAGCTCTGATCTTCTTTGCTGGCTCTGCATATCTTGCCCTTTGCTGGGTTACTTTGTGATAAAAAAGCAATGTTATTTCACTACAAGAATACAAGGTGTGTCAACAGAGCAATCAATAAATATATTGGGCTCTCTCAGCCTTAGAGAATTTACAATTCAGTACATAATTTAGAGTTTACAATTTGATTTTCAATCTTAGGTAAACACAGAGATGTTTCATAATTTGTGCCCTACTCTCTCTCCCATCCAGGTATGTTGAAGGCATCGATCAAAAGCAGAGCCAAAAAGCCAACTCTGTGGCTAGTTTGGCTTTATTAGTGCCAGCAACTATGCTGATATTCCTTGATGCAGTTTAAGCATATTGAACAATTCTAAGTACCCCATGGTAAAATTTGCAGTCCAATTGTGGAAAGAATCCCTTGAGGGAAAAGAATCAGTCCTTTAATTTAACTTTAACCTGGGTTGTATGTTTTTTCCACTGAAAGGAAGTAATGTTCAAAATACTTGAACAACTGCAAAACCAGCCACCCCATAAATTATTTTCTCCAGTCCTGTTTAGTTTGTTATGAATCAAGCATATCAACCAGTCTTTAATAAAAGAGGATCACTATGGCTGCCCAGGGTAATTGGTTGAAAATTCTGCTTCCATTTTTAGAAAGATGGCAGGAGTGTTCTTTTTGTGTCTTTATGTGTGTGTGTGTGTATGTGTGTGTGTTCCTTCGATGGTAGGTTGACTCCTGGTGACTACCTGGACAATTTCCTGCAATTTCCTTGGTAAGATTTCAGAAGTAGTTTGTCGTTGTCTGTTTCCAAGCACTTAGAGAGAGTGACTGACCCAAGGCCCCCCAGCTGGCTTCATGCCCCTAGATGGGACTAGCTCTCACAGTCTCCCAAATGTCTATGGAAATCCATCTTCAAAGATGAAGTTTAAATCCCAAACTCAGTTTCACTTCTTCCTGGAGGGATTCACTCTGAATCTGTTCCTTAAATTAGCCACTCCATCATATCAAGTGTCCTACCTGGGGATGAAAGACATAACTAGATATCATCCAGTGGTAGGATTCAAAAATTTTACTAGCGGTTCTGTGGGCGTGGCTTGGTAGGCGTGGTTTGGCTTGGTGGGCATGGCAGGAGAAGGATATTGCAAATTCTCCATTCCCACCCCACTCCTGGAGAAGGTTACTGTAAAATCCCATTCCTCTCCACCCCACAAACCTGCTTTCCAGCTCTGTTCTCCTGTGCAGGGCAACAAAAGAGGACCCAGCCGATCAGCTGAGGCTCAGGAGGCAGAGAACAGATGTGGGTGGGGCCAGTCAGAGGTGGTATTTGTTGGTTCTCCAAACTACTCAAAATTTCCACTGCAGTTCTCCAGAACTGGTTAGAACCTGATATATACCACCTCTGGTATCATCAGCATATTGATATATCAAATCCCATTCCTACAAAGGACTTTCTCCATGAGAGGTTTCATGTAGATGTTAACAAGGAGGAATAAAGAAGTTTCCATGAGGCACCTATACCTTAAATGCCCTTTAATTCCATTGGGCAACAGAATCTCAGCCAAACTGTGTACAGATCCTCAAAATTGTACAAAGGAGACAGAGCCTGCATTCCAACAATGGAACACAACTTTTGTCATTTTCACAGAAGATCAGATCCTATGGATGCCGCTATCCTCAAGTCTGTAATTATATTTTCCTTCTGACATGGTGCCTGCCCTCTGGAACAATATCCTCCAAAAACCCAAATGGTTCCACCATGATGATGTTCAGAAAGCTATTAAAGAACCTGGTTATTCTCCTAAATTCTGGAGCAGATGGATAGTTTGTTTATTTATTTAGCCACCGCAGATCACACTAATCTCAACAAGTGGTTGAGTCTTAATCTTTACATTTTGTAGCTAACATGTGACTTTAGTTAAAAATTAGTTCACTTTAGTTAAAAATTACAAAAAAAGTTTAATGAAACAACATTTAACTTTCATCATTCTTTTTCTTTTCTTTTTGAATTTTTAATTTTAAGTCTTAAGTTAAATCAGAGTCAGTAGGAGTCGAGCTGCCTCTCCATTGTATTAATATAAACAAATATATAAAAAGCAAGCATATGTTTCAATTTCTCTCTTTTTATTTTGCTTGGAAAACAGTCCTACTAGGTAATACTGCTTGTGTTCACAACATGTCCAAAACAAAGTATTCCAAATTCTCATTTGCAACTAAAATAAACCCTCTACTTCAGGTGTGTCAAACTCAATTTCATTGAGGACTGCATCAGGGTTGTGTTTGACCTTGGAGGGTCGGGGGTGGGTGTGACTGGGTGGGCGTGGCTGTGGTGGGTGTGGCATGGGACTTGTGTCAGGGACACCTGTGATGGCCAAGTGCTAAGGTGGGACTTCCCTGAGACCCTCCCTCTAATTATAATCTTCCTTCTTTTTCTTGTCTTTTCTCTTCATTCTTCTTCCTTCCCCTCTTTCCTTATTTTTCATTAGATAACAGATAATCAGAGTTAGAAGGGATCTTGTAGGTCATATAGTCCAACCCCCTGCCCAAGCAGGAGACCCTACACCATTTCTGACAGATGGGAGTCCTATATCTTCTTGAAAGTCTCAAGTGATGGCGCTCCACAACTTCTGAGAGCAACCTCTGTTCCATTGGTTGATTGTTCTCACTGTCAGAAAGTTTCTCCTTATTTCCAGGTTAAATCTCTCCTGGTTCAGATTCCATCCATTATTCCTTGTCTGGCCTTCAGGTGCTTTAGAAAATAGCTTGACCCCCTCTTTCTCTCTGTAGCAGCCCCTCAAATACTGGAAGACTGCTATCATGTCTTCCTTCCTTGCTCTCTTCCCACCTTCCCTTATTATTCTTTGTTTTTCCTCTTTCCCTTTCTCCTTTCTTGTCCCTTCTTGCATGCTCAAATGCAAAAGGGGAAACATTTCTCCTTTTGTTTTGTTTTTAGTTTATTTTGATAGTTCTCTGCCAGCAAAAATTGAGCCCGGGAAAGCTGGTGTGACCCCCACCCCAAGCTCTGTTCTTGCTGGCAGAGGCACCATGGATTGTATCCTTAGGCCTTGAGTTTGACACCCCTGGTCCACTTCTATCTAGTCTGAGAGGTAAAGTTTTTTCTTTGGAAATGTTGCTCAGTAAAATAATCATTGTTGGAAAGAGATTGTACAGCATTAGATATTTAGATATGATACATTCTGTATGGAGCTGTTACTTTGACTTTTTTTCCCTTGATATAAAACACTTTAAAATGTTTATTTTCCAGAAAAATATGATTAAGCTAGCAAGACCCTAGGTGTCAAATTTGCTCATTCCAAATGTAAGAAAACTCTCTTTGTGCTAATATGATGCATGAAAATATTTTATCTGAGATAGGAATATGATGAATTTTATTCTCCAATTAGTAGCATCTGGTCACACATTTCTCTGCTTGATGTTGTAGATAATTCATTCTTCATGCAAGATTTGACTGGTCAGCAGGAAATGAAATAATTCATTTTCAGCATACTCTATAGTCCATGTAGTCTTAATGTCTCTATAGGAAAAAATATATTTGTTTTTATAAAAATGCTGCTCTCTTTCTAGTAAAAGTCAAGAGAAATAGCATCATATTGAAAACAAATGTTTTGAGTTTTAAGTTGCCATAAAATCCATCTGCTTGGTAAGCCCATGAGGGCTTACAATAGAAGAGAAAACTCATCAGATGGTAATTTTCTCAGTTTCCTCAGGTTTAGCTTATCCTGGAAGTTTGCATTAGCCTAACCATAGGAAGTAACTTTATGTTTTCTGTATGTTTTGGATTGCAAATTCCAAAATCCTGCACCCTACACAGGCTAGACTAAGTTATAAAAAATACATGCAGAAGGTTCTATATTGTCTATCTGTATTGCAATTCATCTTGCTTCTTAACCAGCCTAATCAGTTATTCCCAAACTTAAATATTCTATGTGCCAGGTAGCTTTTGTGTTTTAAGATTTCCTAGAAACATCAGTTTACATGAGACATTTTGTGAAATAGGTTCCTTCATATATCTTGGTCACTATTAGAAATTTTTTTGAGAAGTGAGCAGGCTCAGTAGTTTAATTAACATAAAGCAAGAAAGGGGATTAAGTACTTTGGTCAAGTGTTCTTACCAAAGTTTCAGAATCACTTAAAAAGTTTCCACAGTTGGAATTCCTAAACATACTTTTGATTGAGAGAAGGTTATTGGGAAGAGGCCTGAACCAACAATCTTTATAATATGAAGAAAGGTTCTTTTATGGGTCATAGTGTTTGTTTTACATGTAGATGATCCCTGGTTTAATGACAACATTGGCCAGATAGATGAATGATCTGATTTCCTGGGTTCCCATAGATCTTTGACAAAGCCCATTAGCATTAAATTAAATTCTTGGAAAGGTCATATAAGAGCTAAAGCTATATCCAGAGGTCACAGGTTGAGTGCACAATTATGATTGCCTTAATCTCCATTAAAAAAAAAAACTGTTTTAGTCAGAGTTCAAGGAGAATTCACAACAACAATCTTGTCCTACAAAGCACTCTGTGGAAATACAGAGTACATTTAAGAGTAATAAATAGACTTTTGTCTTTCATTCAGCCTTGAAATTTAAACCAGTTGCATAATGCAAGATTGTGTGTATGTGTGTGTGTTAACAAATTGCTGCCATTGATACTTTGAGACTGTGCTAGATATTTTCCAGAGTGAGTTGGTCTCCCAGATTGATAAAGACTACATCTCCAAGCATGTAGAAAAGTGGGCTTTTGCACATCAAAACATCATTATTATTGTTCGGTTTTATTTTCCCCTCCCAGAGCATCCCAGAAATGCTGGAAGTTAGGAGCAAATGAAAGTACAAATTTAAGTAAATTAAACAGAAAATTCAAAGTAAGCCATTTCAGTCAGGAAGTGAGAAAGTGTGGTAATAATTCACTGAGAGGAACATCACTGTGAAAGAAGAGGAGGAATTTGATGAAGAAACCTAACATTTATTTTAATGTGAAATAGCCTGGTGGTTCACAGTTTGTGTACAGTTTGCACCAAGACAGGTTTATAGTCAGCATATTACATATTTATTTAACATCATTTCTATCCCATTCCAGTCCTCTTTGAACCAGGGCAGCGTGCAACACAATTAAGGAGATAACCAAAGTATATAATGAATGTATATTCATAATTAATCCTTAGACAGTCTACAATCAGCTCCAAGTCAAATGCAAGATGGAATAATACTGTCTCAATATGATTCCCACTGCCCTCCAAGCAAGGGTTGGATATTGGTGTCATATTACAAATAAGATACAGTATTTCATTTTGGTCATTTGTATAAAGATTTCTATAGACATGTGATGTCACTAGCATCCATTTCTCCCCACTCCGTAGAGCCCATGACTGCTGGCATTGCTGCTTTCTGTTACATATCTTTCCATCATTCTGAAATCTCTTTGGCTGCTCATGTTGTGGCCTGTCAGCCACCAGCAACCAAAAAAGAGAAGGCATGGGAGTCAGGATCGGCTCAAGGCAACCTGAGAGCTCCGAGGGGGAAGAAGGAATGGAGCTGGCAGAGAGAGAGACAGAGGTGGAGCCTGGGCCATCCATCAGCACTTAGATGGAGAGCCAACAGCCCCCAGGTATGGAGGTGCTGATGAGGCAGCTGGGTCCAGTGCCTGATGCATGGATGCGTAGAAGGCAGAGGAGAGGAGAGCAGTGGAAATCTGTGGGCTGATCCTTGGGACGGAAGAGCCACTGCTGCTAGCGAAGCCCCATGCTAGCTCTGGGGATAAAAAGCAGGGGGCAAAGATAAATAGATGTTACAGACAACTGTTTATCTCCCTGATGGACAGATTTGTTAGCCTGCACTGAGCGAGAAACTTTTTACCAGAGCTGCTGACATTTCTAATAAAGGAATCATTGATTTAACTTCAGAGGGTTTGTTGTGTTTGGGGAGTTGGATCACAACAGTTCAGTCTGAACAGGCACAATGGGAAAGTTGCTTTGGGATTTAGTTGAAGAATTAGAAGCCAAGAAGACTACATACCATTGTGGAGTTAATTACAACAGGAAAGAAAGATATTCATACATAGTTAAACTACTTTATCAATACATAAATGAAAGGACTTCATCCATAGGAATTTCTCCAACATTTCTCATAAACAACCTTTTTCCTTGAATTAAATGAGAATGGTGTTTAAAATGTAGCAGTAGTATGCTACCATTTTGTTATAGCGTGCAATAAGAGTCAAAATGAGAACTGTTTACTCTAAAACAGGGTGTCAAACTCAAGGCCCATGGGCCAGATGCATCATGTGCCATCCCAGCTGTGTGAAGGGGAAAATCACCATGATATGTCACATGACAGCAACATGACGCTGCAAGTTTGACACCCATGCTCTAAACAGGGATGTCAAACTCAAGACCCAGAGGCTGGATCTGGCCCATGGGGTGTTTAGATTCGGCCCACAGAGCCACCCTGGAAACAGTGGCGGACCAGCCCCGGTGCCTCTGCCAGTGAAAACAGAGCTCAGGAGGGCCACGCATGACCCTTTTGAGCTCCTTTTTCGACTGCGATGGCCTCCTGTAACTGTCTGCCAGTGAAAAGTGAGCTCTGAAGGGTCTTGTGCAGCTCTCCTGAGCTCCGTTTTCTCTGGCAGAGCACTCAGGTCGCCACAAGTGCCCCCAACATGAGTGATGTTGAGCTGGCTACGCCCACCCCAGCCCCCTGAGGTCAAACACAACCCTGATGCAGCCCTCAATGAAATTGAGTTTGACATCCCTGCTCTAAAAGGAAAAACAAAATTGACCCCACTCATTGAGGGTCAACAGAGATTATCTTTTCCTTCCTAAGAGTATAATGCTACTATAAAGTTCATGTTAATTGTTTTGAGAGTCTGCCATACACCCACATAAACACAAATTAATCAATGTAGTTCAAGTAATTTCCCAGTTCTAAAAAAATCATCTTCAAAGATGCAACTAGATCTCTTGACTATGTTCTCTTCTGATGCCTCCCCATATTATGCAACTTAGTATTTTTTTTCCCTGCTTTGTAAATCATTCTAAGTATAACAAAAAAAAAAAAATCCTGCTTACAGAAGGAAAAATGGAGGCAGGGGAAGAGAGTGGAGAATACTGGGAAACAGAACTAGCTGTACAAATTCAGTTTATTTTACATATCTTGACCTGAAGGTGAACTGTTTTGTGGCTCAAAGTCAAATATGCTTTCTTCCCTCCGTTTCTTGGAACTCTGCGAATTCAGCTGCCTTGATTTTACCAGCTGCCAAGCCAAGGAAAATTTTTAAAAAGTGCTTCTCTGGTGGGGTTTTTTTTTTTGAGCATTCATATGGAGTGTAGAAAGTTCATACATTGGTAGATATGAAAGTATTGGTTTTGAATTGTTAAGAAGACTGAAGATTAGGTAGGAATCACTTGAAAAAAAGACAAAGGAAGAACTCTTAGTTGCTGATCTATTTATGGCTATAATAAAGACTTAAGGTGACTTAACTTTTACCTTCTGTTTAGAAGGGAAAAATAATATGAATCATAAACCTAATGGAAATCACAGTGAAACTCTCAAGGAGGCATTTATTCCCTCTTCTGACATATGGGAAGATCGGACTACCTAAAATTGGTATCCTCCAATTCATGTAGTGGTCTAGATGTAACAGAATAGAATGGAATGGAATAAAAAAGACTAGGGTAGGGTAGGGTAGGGTAGGGTAAGGTAGAGTAGAGTAGAGTAGAGTAGAGTAGAATAGAATAGAATAGAATAGAATAGAATAGAATAGAATAGAATAGAATTTGGAAAGGACTTTGGAGGTCTTCTATTCCAGATCCCTGCTCAAGCAGGAGATCCTATACAATTTCAAACAAGTGGCTGTCCAGTCTCTTCTTAAAAACCTTGAGTGATGAAGCATTCACAACTTCTGAAGGCAAGCTATTCCACTGGTTAATTGTTATCCCTGTCAAGAAGTTTCTCCTTAATTCCAAGTTGCTCCTTGATTAGTTTCCAACTATTGTTTCTTTGGTGCTTTGGAGAATAATTTACCCCCTCTTCTTTGTAGTAGCCCCTTAAAGAATAAGACTTGGCGTGAACTGGGATGTTACTGTACCTCCTTAGGATTGAACTTTTTTCTGATGCTGCAGTGATCATTGCAAGTTACACTAAAAGCTGTGGCTTCATTCAGTATTTAGTTCAAGGCAGGCTACCAACCTAGCAAGAAACTTAATGGAAGGAAGGAACTGGACCTCTTGGGTGGTAATACCTATCGAAAGTGGATGGAAATGTGATCATATGATCCTAATCACTGGATGTGCGTCTGCAAATTTTGGCATTGAGAAGAAAAAAATTAGACAATTTTCTGGAAGAAGAGGCAGGTCCTAGCCTATCTCCCCCAGGGAACACACTTCATCAAAAGTGATTAGCCATTACTATCCAGAACTGGAGAAACCTGTCATTGGAGAATCCATTTCAGGATTTTCCAGGTAGCTTAAAAGTTACTTAATTATTTATCCAGCAATTAAAAAGTATAGCTCATTTTCTATATCTTATGATCACAGAATAAAACAAGGGAGTAGACAATAAAAATATATGATTATTTTTCCAGCATTTTGGGTAAGCATAATATTGTTTCAAAAAAACAACATGGATGAACACCTAAGAACTAGTTTTGCCTAGAAATAGATGAAACAATAGTGAAAATGAAAGTGACAGATGTGGTCTCACTAAGCCAAGGGTCTTCAAACTTGGCAAGATTAAGACTTGTGGACTTCAACTCCCAGAATTCCTGAGCTAACATGACTGGGGAAGAAATTTTGGGAATTGGAGTTTGAAGACTCCTGCATTAAACCATCACACTGGAGATCTCAACTCCAGTATAGCCCTACAGAAAATATAATATTAATAAATGCTTAATCTTAGGTGTGCTACAAGTACAAATTTAGAATGTATATTATTTGTAGGCACATTGATTTGCAGTTTGATTCTTCCAGAAACCAACCAATAAATAGCCTTGTTCACCCTAAAAACATTCCATTAACTACTTTGCATGCCAGACCAACAATGTCAATAGATCAGATTTCTAGGACGAGCTTAAACCTGGGAAGAGACTTCCAAATGTATGCAAACATTCCTAAACTGAAATCAACATTGTGGAATCTTTGGTGTCCTCTGAGCTTGGTTATTTGCTTGTGGACATTTCATTTACCCAAAGAAAATAATTTCATCAGGATTAGTGAATGTGAGGTTTACTTCCTGTTATAGTATATAGTAGCTTGCCATACTATTATTAATGGGGAGGGATGTTTTCCTTCTGGGTATTTCCTTGATTAAGGTATTGTTTTCTTCTTGATTGTTTGTCTGGTGTTAATCCTTGTTTATCTGGGTATTAGCTCCTGGGAGGGACATCTTCTGATCTTTTTGTTTCCTTCTTAGTTTTTTATTGTCTCAGAAGACCACCAACGACTTCCAATTCAATCCTGAGCTACATATATTCTCTTTTATTAAAATCAACATTATTGAGTTAGTCAGCCTTCTTCTGCAGTTTCAAGGGAGTTTATGCTTTCATATTGTAATGCTAACTATTCCTTTTTTTAAAAAAAGGAGCTATGGTTTATATGCTAACAATGATAGTGTATACAATATTTGTGATTCACAGGGATTTTTTTTCCCAAGCCTGCACATTTTTAAGAATACAAAGCTTGAAAACTGGCCATTTTGAAAATAGTATTATTGGTGATCTGAATGGGATAGTAGCTCTGATTACAGGTTCAGAGGGAGCTACATTTAAATTTAATATTGGGGAACACACACACACAAAAGAATAGCTCCTGGTCTTTTTTACATTCTGGGAAGACTTCAGGCATCTTGCTCTTTTCTGAAATAAACAGATTCTGAAAACAAGGTGCCAATTAATATAAAACTCTCACTACTCATTGATTAAACATCTCTGAAACAAAACCAACAGAGAATTACTCTGTTGGATTTCTTGCTGCATCCATTTGGGGAGGATCATTTCTCAAAGCAAAAATAGCTGAACAAAGTAGTGTTCCTAATGCAGCTCTGGATTCTTTGGCCTTATGGGGCCTTTAATTCCAAATTTAAAATTTAATCTCCATGTTAATTTACTTTCATTGCCTAGACATGTTTTTAATAAGACTACATTTTTTGGTGAAAAAAAAAAGGTTTCTTTTGATGAGCTGGACTATTGAACAGAGTGCTTGGCATCTGATTTTCTATGCTAACCAATTCCCTAAAATAATATTTTTATTACCAATGCTAGCATATTTTTTTGGTTGGCTTTTGGTTCATAGGCAGCAGGAGGAGGAGCTCAGTGGTTAAGATGCTGGGCTTGTTGACTGAAAAGCTGACAACCCAGGTTTGAGACGCATGCTCCATGCAATGGGAAACTGTCTTTGCCTCGCCGCTGCCAACCTAGGACTTTGAAAGCATGCAAAAGTGAGCAGATAAATAGGTACCACTTCAATGGGAAGGTAACAGTGCTCTGCGACATCATGCTGGCCACTTGACCATGGAAATGTCTTTGGAGAGTGCCGGCTCAATGGCCTTGAAACAGAGATGAACACTGCCTCCTACAGTCAGCAACAACTAGTGGAATAAAATCCACAGGGACTTCTTTCCATTTTGATTCATAATCTTGCAGTCGTTTCTGCTGTGGCTGTTGCTAGTAAGTCAGATTTTTTTAATGCATTTCTTTATGTTGTTCATGGGAGACACATTAATGGAAGTTCATTTGCATTTATTATTTATTTTATATCTATTTTTAGAATATATTTATCTCTGCTTCCCACCAAAACCAGTTACTTAATTTCGTATCATATTTTCCAGATCTAACATTCTCTGTCTGATCCAATATAAGCCTGAGTAATTTGTGAACTGATATGTAGCAGACATCATTTAGTTCCTCCATTCAGTTTTTTCCAATTATTTTTAATTCCATTTATTTTGTAATTCATCTCATTATGATTATCTCATTATGAAATAGTCATTGTGATTATTTTCATTTCTTCTTCAGCTAGGTGACCTAGTCTTCTCACTGCAACTTTCAATTTATTTATGAAATTTATCAGACCACCTGAAATTAGTCAAGCTCTAAGTAATCTAACAAAATAAAAAACAGAATTGTAATTTATGTGTTTGATTGTTGTGAGCCACCTACAGTTATTTTAGAGTTGGGCAGAGAACCAACATAGAACTAAGGAGAAATTTCCTGTCAGTGGGAACAATTAATCAGTGGAATACCTTCCCTTCAGAAGTTGTGGATGTTCCATCTTTGGAGGTTTTTAAGAAGGAACTGGACAATCTCTTGTCTGGAATGGTATGGGGTCTCCTGCTTGAGGAGGTGGTTCTACTACAAGACCTCCAAGGTTCCTTCCAATTCTGTTATTCTAGATCAGGGCTGTCAAACTCCCAGCTCATGGGCTGGATATGTCACACACTGGCCATGCCCCCACCCAGTTTAGCAAAAGGGGGAAAAGTCCCAATATATCACGTGACACTGCCCTCACAACGCGAGTTTGACACCCCTATTCTAGATGCAAAAAAAACAGAAAAATAATGATGCTTTCTAGCCTTTTGATTGTATTTACTTCTTATTTTTCCCTAATATTGCTTCAGGCTTCTCTTTGCCTATTTTATTTCCTGGAGCTCTTCAACAAACCAAGAAACTTTATGGGATCAGGAAGTGAGGACAGGCTGTTTCAAAAGGATCCTCTCGAGCACCTTTGCATTCCAGTGGTCAACAAACTACCCCATAGAAATGCCTTTCAAATGGCTGTTAGTAATTTCCATTGAAGCAAAGGTGGTATTCAGCAGATTCTGACCAGTTCTGGAGAACCAGTAGCAGAATTTTTGAATAGTTCAGAGAACCAGAAAATACCATCTCTGACTGGCCCCACACCATCTCTTCTCTGCCTCACATTGAGTCCCACCTGATCGGCTGAGTCCTCTTTTGTTGCCTTGCACAGGAGAACAGAGCTGGAAAGCAGGTTAATAGGGTGGAAAGGGAATGGGATTTTGCAGTAACCTTCCCCTGCCACGCCCATCAAGCCACGTCAACCAAGCCATGCTGCACCCACCAAGCCACACCCACAGAACCAGTAATTTAAAAAATTGAATCTGACCACTAGGATCATCGAAGTGATATATTTAGGGATCCCACCATCCTAATTCCAATGTCAAGAAGGATAATCAATTACGGGCAATTTCTGAAATGCCAAAATTGACTTCTTTTCCAAAGGAAACCTATTGGGTGTTTTTCATACAGATAGTCTTCAATTTATGATCATTCATTTAACAACTGTTTGAACTTAAAATAGTGCTAGAAAAAAAGTGACTTATGACTGATCCATGCATATATAGTGTCCCCGCTGTCATGTCATCAAAATTCAGGTACTTTGCAACTGGAGCAGTTTAGTTCATATAATCACCAGATGTGATTTTCCTGGGAGGCTTTCAACAAGCCAAGTCAATGCAGGAAACTTGGGTCATTTAACAACTGCATGATATGCATATTGACTCTGGTTGTTTGCTTAATAAACATAGCAAAATGGTCATAAAACCAGGCATGATTTATTTAATAACTGCATTGCTTTGCTACTGACATTCTGGTTCCAATTGTAGTTGTAAGTCAAGAATTAACCCTAATACTTTTTTCCAATTGTTTTCTTGATCAAATTCATTCATTGCATAAAATTGTAATTATAAGTTATCAGTATTATTATGTTATTGTGTGTCTATATGATAATCTCTGAGCATTCACAGGGTATATGTAGAACCACACTGTTGTAATGGTTAAGGTATCAGGGTTAGAGGCTAGGAGATTGTGACTTCTAGTCCCATTTTGGTCACGACATCAGCTGCATGACCTTGAACTACTTCTTTCAGCCCTAGGAAGAAAAAGACAATGAAAAATGCTGCCTAGAGAATGGCAGAGGGGCATTGTCAGATGTCAACTGTATATTCAATGAACAAATTTTAAGTGTGTGACCTACTATTACACTATCTACCCTGTTTCCTCAAAACTATGACCTACCCTGAAATAAAGTCCTAGCTTGATTTTTACACATTTGCCCAATATAAGCTCTACCTTCCAAAATAAGCCCTAATTAAGATCCCACCCACTTCAGAGTATACAAGAAAAATTAAGCTAGGATGGGGATGGGGGAGTGGAGCTGCCCTACTACTTACCATTAGACAGTTGTACATACCCCAAGACCTGCCTTGCCACCCCATTTCTCCTGCAGCCCGCAAGGCTGGCAAGGCTCTCCTGAAGGCCTCTGTAGCCGATTACAAAGCTCTGGATTGATCCAGAGCTTGGTTATCAGCTGCAGAGCCCTTCAGGAAAGCCTTGCCATCTGCAGAAGAAAAAGTTCCTGAAGGCCTCTTGACAGCAAAAAGGAGGCCGGAGGCGACACGCACAAGTGAGGTTAGCCAATGGATGACATCTCCTAAAAATAAGACCTGGTGCCTTTTTTGGTGGCAAAATTATATAAGACAGGGTTTCATTTTGGGGGAAACACAGAAGTGTTTATACTTTAACTAAGAAGCATACAAACATGTTAATATGTCACTTCTATACATGTTTGCAATTTACTTGAATAGTTATATAGGGATAAACAAATTTGTATTTGGTTTGGGAAAAGCTAAACAAATTTTTGTTCCTGTGCCCGGCATGTCAGAAATTGGAGGCAACATTGGTGGTGAGTCACTGCTACCATGTCTTCCTTGATTGGTGGATGAACTCATGTCTTTCTTTCCAAAGCTTGATGAGAGACAATTAAAATCACACTGCCTCTGGAAGTCTTTTCACAGCAGGCTTATTCTCAAGTGTAAATGTGCCTGAAGAATCAGCTGATAAAGGGAACATTTCAGCTCAAAAAAGGAGAGACAGCTTGCCAGTTGGACACTGTAAAATTAGTATGAAATAAGAGAGTAAAGTATGAATCAGCAGAATGGCATGGCTGGTAAACAGCCTTGAACAATTTAGGCAGTTTCAGTAGATAATAACTTTCAGATTCCAAACTGTAGAAAGTAATCCATCCACTCTATTTTCCCATTTTAAGTGTTGAGTTCAAATCTGGATACTGCTGCATCAGAAGAATGAGGCAATCAGAAGGAATGCTTTGTGGTTGATGGGTGAACTGAAAATGGTGGAGCAATGAAGGAAACTGGGTTTAATGTTAACAAGAGAAGACTGAGAATGAATATGATAGCACTTCTCCAGTTCACTAAAGGTCCATGATTTATTTTCTGATCTTCCCAGAGTATGTAGAATAATGGCCTCTAATTGCATTAAAGCAAATCCCTGTTGAATGTTGGCAAGAATAATAATAATAGTTGACCATTAATCAAGAGCTTTAATTAAAATTTAGCAAGTAAACTCTTGTGACAAGTGCATTCTAACCTTTTCCCTCCTGCTCCTTCTTGCTCTCAGGTTCCTACTTGATCTAAGATCTAAAGTAACCTCCTACTTGTTTCTTAGGCCATTTCTATTTACCCTTTCTTATGAAAAAAAAAACCTCTGCATGTGTTATAACCTCATCTGATTCGTATATTATCAATCACAAATATAATTATGTAGCCCAATTGTGTGGGGTGTCATGGGACGAGATGACACAATTTGCTTTCTCCATTTGGTCATGTTAATTATTGTATGATTAGCTTATCTTTTGGGGAATGATTTGGGCAGCCATCCAGAGGTGGGATTCTACCAGTTTGGACTGGTTCGAGCGAACCCCTTGTTCCCATGTTCAGCTTGCTCCAAACCGGTTCGCTGCAACAAGGAAGTGGGCCTGCCCACCCATGCACCCCTGCTCTTTCCTGTGCTTTATGCCTTTGTTTAGAGCATAACTGATTCACGCAGCAGAACAGTTTGCCATGCCTCAGCTGTTTTCTTCACAGAGACTTGCCTTTTTTCAATGTGGAATGTGTGCACAAAGCACACAATGACCAAACCGGTTGTTATACTGGTGCAATCCCACCCCTGCAGTCATCTATGTTGAGTTCTTTAGTATGGTCCCTTAAACTGAGCAAGGAATT
Source organism: Laticauda laticaudata (assembly GCA_004320025.1). Classification (NCBI taxonomy): domain Eukaryota; kingdom Metazoa; phylum Chordata; class Lepidosauria; order Squamata; family Elapidae; genus Laticauda; species Laticauda laticaudata. Next base: position 17,819 of record BHFT01002034.1, on the reverse strand, counting down.
GGACTTGAAGAATAAATGCCCCCTTCTAACTTTTAGGATTCTAACATTGTAGTTTATAATTATTACAAATACAGACATTACATGTGAGCTAGTATGAGAGTGAATTAGTGACCTAGGTCACATCCTGACAATGACAGCATATTTTCTGCATATGTTGGAGGAAGTGATAGAATCTCAATGTATGCAGAAAGTGAAATTTTGTTGAAGAATATGTATCTTTCAATTAAAAAGACTCAATTCCTCAATTCCTCATAAGGTATATGATTGTACATATTTATAGAGTGTCTCTCTCTCCTGGCTTCCTCGTTCATTATATATAATGACCTGTACATGATTCATGAAAAGCTATGTAATATTAAAATCGATTGCTGTATATGCTTGCAGATAAGCCAAACATTTTAGATGCCAAAAAATACCCCCCAAAAATGGGTTAGGATTATCCAAGGATGGACATATCCATGAGTTTATAGAATAATATTTTTTTAAAAAAAGTAGTTGTGTATCCCACTTACATTCAAATCATCTGTAGTTTAAGTACAAATTCTTTTTCTTTTATTCCTTTGAATATTTTTGGAAGGAATTATTACAATTTTATAGTATTGGTTTTCAGAGATATGACTTTTACAATAATCCTCTGCTATTTTATTTAATGTATGTTATTGTTTTTAAACTTCATTTTACTATATTTCAAATCAGTTTTTATTGTTTCTCCAGAATACTTTAGCTGCTGGATGGATTCGAAGTATGTCTGTATCTATGTACTTCAGGCTGTTTATAAGGCTCTCCAAACCACAAATATATCAAAAATGTCTTCTCACCCTAACGAGTGGTATGTGTCTTTCTCAATCTTGTGTCCTCTACCAGAGGCCTGGGAATTCAAAGGTTCTGCACAATGTCTTAGTTTAGCTGTTCCTAGCACTGCGCCGGAGGTGGTATTCAGCAAGTTCTGACCAGTTCTGGAGAACTGGTAGCGGAAATTTTGAGTAGTTCAGAAAACCGGCAAATACCACCTCTGACTGGCTCTGCCCCCATCTATTCTCTGCTTCCGGAGTCCCAGTTGATCAGCTGGGTCTTCTTTTGTTGCCCTGCACAGAAGAACGGAGCTGGAAAGCAGGTTAGTGGGGTGAGGAGGGAATGGAGATTGTACAGTATCCTTCCCCCGCCATGTCCACCAAACCACTCACCAAACCACACCACACCCACCAAGCCATGCCCACAGAACCTTTAATAAAAATGTTTGAATCCCACCACTGCACAATGCTCTTCTTGAGAAGGAACTCTGATGTTTTCCTTGGGATCTGTTGGAGTCACTTTCCCAGTTTAGGAGTTATAGCTCTAAGTGCTCCCACTATTACTGGGAACATTTTGGCCTTTTCTTTTCACATTCGCTGTAATTCCTCCTTCAGGCCCAGGAACTTCCCCAGCTTCTCATGCACCTTCTTCCTGATGTTGCTGTCTTTTGACACTACTGCATCTATCACCACTGCTATCTTCTGGTCCTTGTCTAATACCACAATGTTTAGTTTAGTTTACTTTATTGTCATTGCACCTTGTACAATGAAATTAAATGCCATCTTCAGTGTACATTATACATAAAAAAAACCAAAAGCACAAATCATTCACATTCTATACAATTGAATTGATCAATTATCAAATGTATAGTGCAATATTGCATTAATTTAGTAGAGTTACTGCTCTGGGATAGAACCTGTTTTTCAGCCTATTTCAGAGGTAGTATTCAGCAAGTTCTGACCAGTTCTGGAGAACTGGTAGTGGACATTTTGAATAGTTCACAGAACCAGCAAATATCACCTCTGACTGGCTCTGCCCCCATCTATTCTCTGCTGGGCCTCTGCTTGGCCAATCAACCAGTGCCTGGTTGATTGACCAAGACTTGCCTGTTCATCTGGATCATAAAGTCCCACAGGATCTTATTACCTTCTATAGAATCTCCCATCAGGACTTTGGAGGGTCTAACCCCAAAAACTGTGGAGATATTCCTCTACACAATACCAGCTATTTAGTTGTACCGTTCATTGTTGTTCTATTTTCTCTAAACAGATTGATTTAGCAACTAGAAAGATAATTGTTGCAATAGTGAATTTCAGTGCTTCCATTTTTAGTGCAGAATTTGATGGATATGGATTTCCACATCCACCCACATTGCAGTAAATGGTTTAAAAGAAAAAAAAGAAATAATTACACATTTACAGTATTTTGATTTTTAATTAGCTGTATTTGTTATGAAATATCTGAAAAGCTTAATGGGAACACCATATTCCACTATCTTTGCCCACATGGAGCTAATGATATTTTGTGCAAAATCCAATCTCCAATTTTTAAAATTCCCCTTGTGGGAAAAATATTCAGGAAAAGAGAGATATGTTGTATGACCATGAATCTAATTGAAAGGGGAAATATGTGTTAGCTCTGAATGACAATAGTCTGATCTTGTTCATGAATTGATGAAGATATGCAGGAAAGTAAAGATGTGAACCTAATTATGAATTAAGAGTTTAAAAGGAATGTCAGAAAGTATGAGTTCAAGTCAACTACATTTGCTCTGGCTACCTATAAAAATAGGAATTTGATATTGGTGTCAGGCTTCTCACAAGTCATACTTGAATTAGAAAATTCATGGGCACCAATTCAAAGGAGATAACTCTTGATCAAATCAGGTTTTATTACAGATATTAAAAAGTGTTTAATCTGAAGAAAATGAGCACACTTGAATAACAGAAAGTTTTGTGCAGATATGTAATTGAAAGTTGGTTACTGCTGCTAAATGCAGTAAGAGTGATATATAATAGAGGAAAAGTATGCAGGAGAATAAATTCTTAATTCATGGTTCAACAGTGAACAGGAAATGAGTACATGGCCTCCCTTGCTTGTTTAATGTAGTCATGATTAAATGTATAAAGAATACTTGTGGTGACATATTGGTGTTTTTGTTGAGGGCATAAATGTATCTGTTCTTTTGTATACAGATGATAGCATGTTGCTGGCTAAGAACCCAAATGCAAGATAGTATAAGCCAAAAAGTATGGAACTGAAAATTAATACATGGGTAATCAAAGTACATGTAATCCTTGACTTACAATCACAATTGAGCCCAAAACTTATGTTGCTAAGCGAGACAGCTGTTAAGTGAGTTTGGCCTCATTTTACGACCTTTCTGGCCACAGTTGTTAAGTGAATCACTGCAGTTGTTGAGTTAGAACACATGGCTGTTAAAGGAATCTGGGTTCCTCCTTGACCTTGATTGTTAGAAGGTCGTAAAAGATGATCACATGACTCTAAGACATTGCAACCGTCATAAATACGAGCTGTTGCTAATTGTCTGAATTTCAATCACATGACCCTGAGGATGCTGCAATGGTTATAAATGTGAAAAATGGTCATAAGTCACTTTTTTTCAGTGCAGTGGTAATTTTGAATAGTCACTAAATGAACTGTTGAAAACTGAGGACTACTTGTAATTATATCAGACAGGGAAACTGGAGCAAATGCTTGCAAGCTTTAGTTTTTCATCATTTATGTAAAGCTTGCAAGCATTTGCTCCAGTTTCCCCATCCGACATAACTACATCTGACATAACTGTGAAGTTGTGTTCCTTGCTATACACAGTTTCTCCAAGATGGGGGAAAAGCTTGAAGATATTGTAAGAAGTACTCATATACATATACAAAGAAGCTGGAAGTCTACTGGGAGAAAAATTATAGTGCAATGAAAAACAGGTCACTCGCATGATTTCCTTTTTCACTTCATAAGAAAAAGATTTCCAGGATCCTAGAATTCTGAAATGTAAAGCACTGTTGTTACAATTAAATTAATGGTACAATTAAAAGTTTGTTTCAAGCTTGCTTTTTGAGAAAGTAAGATTGTTCATTTATCCAGAAGAAAATTTATCCCTGAAATATAATAATAATTTATTGGCTGGAAAATGTGAGGATGATTATGATAATTTTGCAAAATGTGTCCTGCATTAAAATCATATCTTGGTCAGAACATTAAATCTGATCTTGGTCAGGTCAGTCAGAACTTTGGGTTAAGATGGTAGCTTTTGAAGTTAACATTAGTTTTAAAACACTAAAATGTAACTGAATTAAAATATTTCCTCATGGTTACACATGGGCAGAAGATAATTTAGAATGCATATGTACACCAAATTGTGTCCAGTTGTGAAGTTGTGTGACATCACTAATGAGTGCATGGACTGACCTGAAATACCCATTTATTGACCGTCTCATTTGTGGATTGTGAGATGGCAGGGGAAATTTCCAACCATTGTCACTGTGCAAACAATGGTGGGAAGTTGCTTAGCAAGACAGATGTCAGTTGAATCAAACTGGCACTGATTCATGACATGGAAAAACTTTTAGAAGCAGCAACAAAAAGTTCCATGACATCTTAAAGTCTTCAGGAAAAATGTGAGAACAATGCTGCAGGAAAATGACAGGAGGTGATGTGTATCTCAGTCTTTTTCTGACCTTCCCAAAGGTATTCATTTAGCTGTCACTGGAGAGAAGACAGAGTTTCTAGGAAATGCCATACAGAAGATAGATCTAGATTCCTCTAACAATGATCTGAAACTTACACACACACACACATACACACACACAGGACTCCATCTCTCTCTCTCTCTGATAGATAGATAGATAGATAGATAGATAGATAGATAGATAGATAGATAGATAGATAGATAGATAGATAGATAGATAGATAGATAGATAGATAGATAGATAGATAGATAGATAGATAGAGATTTTTTTATTTAGAATAAGTACCTAAGTACCATACTTCTGTGTCGCCTGCCAGGGTGGTGGAGTAGAGAAATCATTGATCACTTGTAGAACATAGAAAGCTCCTGGCTTAGATGGATTAAATGGTTTGACTTGATCAAAGTCAGTAGTACCTAACATCTGAGGAATTAAGGACTCAAGAGTTTGGTTTCTTGATCTTAAATATTTCCAGAAATATGGAAACTTCTTGAAGGATCAAAGCTCACATTTTTCAACTTATGTTTATATTAAGGATGAAAGAGGATGGAAGGAGGAGGCTTATGGGAGCTGAAGTGCTTCCATCCTCTCTCTTAACCACCACCCCAGCTCCAAAATTTTCTTGAATCATTTTTCAAGAATGTTGAGAAGTTAGAGGCTTTGATGAGAACAGAGAAACAATGGCAACACATAAATGCTGGGAGAAGAAAGGCATTGAGTTCTACAATTGGGGAGCTTTTTCAGCTGGTTTATATTTCTGTTCCCACAATGTGCTTTACTGGGTCAAAAGGGAATAATATGTTGTGAGAACTTGAGTGAGTTGACAATTTAATTTCCAGATGGTTGAATTTAGCCTGAAAGAATTCAATCTTGCATAGAATTAAGCCCACTCAGCCATTTCATAGGAATATGTAACCCCAATTATGTGGCACGTATAACAAACTAGTCTTCTCATAGAGAACTAAATAGCCGGTTTTCTAATGCCCAATTGCTAATTGAGCAATAGTGTATGCACAAGATGTCTACCCAACATTGATCCAACTAAATGTGGTGTACAGTCAATGAAAAGTGGTAATTGCCATAGTAACTGATTAATAGAAAATGTATTTCAGAACATTCCTCTGTACAATTCCTGATTTTATTCTAGCTCCTAGTTTATGAACTATAAATAATTGTTAAACTATAAAATAATTGTTTGTTTTCACACTGCATATCACCATATCATTTCCTTTTATAGCCCAGATCTCTATTATCTATATCTATTTATATCTGTCTATCTATCATCTCTATCTATCTATCTATCTATCTATCTATCTATCTATCTATCTATCTATCATCTGTCCATCCATCCATCCAAAATGGTTACATTCAACCAACATCTCTCTCTCATCATCATCATTTTTAAACCAGTTTTGAATACTCATAATTACACCTTGTGATTTTTCACAGAAAGTAATCATCTCACAGCTTTATATAAGAAAGAAGAGACCATCAATGTTTGGGAAAATGGTTACATCCAGAGCCCTCGTTTCCCACACAATTATCCTAGGAATCTGTTGCTGACATGGAAGCTACATTCACCAGGAAATGCTAAAATACAGCTGGTGTTTGATCATCAGTTTGGACTGGAGGAACCAGAGAACGATATCTGCAGGTAAGCTAATCAAACCACTAAGGAGGTCCAATGTGATTCATAATTGCTCGTTTGGTAGAACAACTTCAAGGCAGGCAAAAATAAGTTCGCCAAGTTTCTTAGAGATGTTTTTAAAAAATTAAAAACTGCAGTCAGACCAAACTTGTTTTCTTATTGATATAAGATTTGGGATGCTCATCCGTTGAAGGAAATTGTATCAAACAATTTCCACCTATGTCTGCTCAGCATGGAATTGCAAAATCCCTCCAAAAGCAGCTGAACGGTTTTTAAATGTAGCAGAAGGGGAGAGAGATTTAATCTGCTTAATGACATTCCCCAGTCATTAATTCTGACTAATTCTTGTCTGTTCACATATTCATTTTCTTTCAATTTTTATTTGGTAGTCTTGTTTTTCTCGTGGCTATCAATTATGAAATGTCTATATATCTCTTTTCATGAATGAGATTGTTAATTAAAAAGGTGGAAAGAAACTGCATTATCAATTCAAATATATTTTTGAACTAAAGTTAAATCCAATCAAATGTTCGACTCCGGATCTCACCTATTTCTTTATCCTGGAGTAGCCTATTTTTTTTGACATGAGATCCCAGTTTGCAACTTAATGTTTCTTGGGCCTAAGAAGATTTTGCTCTTTTATACTATACATTATCACATGTATTTTATTTGAGTGAAACAGCTGAGAAAGCAAACTATGGATGAGAAATGATATAAGGCATGAATAACACTTATTTTTATGCAGGACTTGTTCTTTGTAATGTTTATTTGAATAAAAAAATATATTTGGAGAACACAGAGGAACTATATTCCAAGTTTTCTGTCTGTTGAATGGCTCTTTAGCATTCAAAGTATATGGGTACATTTTATCCCATACTATGTCAAAAAGAGAATTCTGAAATTTTGCAGATTTGTTACCTAAGAACTATCCAAACACACCTGCATTTGGCATGATGTGTTTTCAAAAGCAAATTTCTGTGTCACTATACCAGGCTTTTAAAAATGTGCATAAATAAGAACATCAGATGGTATTTTCTGCTGGCTCATGATTTTAATAATGTTCTACAACTGTGTGATACCCATTTTAGCCACAGGAAAAAAATGCTGCAAGTCCCCCCCCCCATCCACCCATATATTCTTCCTCTCTTCTCCTTTAATGCAGAGAATATTCAAAATGTCAGTCATATGATCTGCAATGATGCTTGACATTAACTGAGATTGGCTTTAGACAAGATTTGCAAAATCTTCTGGAAAGCTTTGACACAATTGAATGGAGGTGTTCAGAGACACTGAGTCCCCAAGGAACACAGGTTTTATTAAGAAATGGATTTTGCCAGACCTATGTGGTACTTACACCAAACACCAAACTACTATATCTATAGGAATCAAATTAAAACCAGTTTTTTGGGAGGAGGGGAGTTTTTGCTCCATATTTGCATAATGTAACACAATCAAAGCTAATACTGTGGAGTCCTTGAATCCATTCGTAGGTTGTGGTACAAGTTTTCTGAATCCAGAGGCTGGTAGCTAACATGTTGAAAGTGTAGAAGTATTTTATGGACACTGCCTGAAAATCCCACCAGCAGTCTTTCTAGAGAACTGAACAGACTTTCAAAATTGAGCTGTAGTCAGTGCCTATGTTTTTTTTTTAAATGTCCCTGTGATTTCCAGTGCCAGCATGGAACTGACAGATGTTCCAGAACAAATGATGGTGATGATGATGATGATGATGATCATCATCATCATCATCAAAGGTTATGCTAGAAGCTTCAGGAGCCATGGTGGTGCAGTGGTTAGAATGCAGTATTGCAGGCTACCTCTGCCCATTACCAGGAGTTCAATCCCAGTTGGCTTAAAGTTGACTCAACCATCATTCTGAGGTCTGAAAAAAGAGGAGTCAGATAGTTGGGAGCAATATATTGACCCTGTAAACTGCTTAGGGAGGGCAGTAAAGCACTGTAAAGTGGTATATAAGTATAAGTGCTATTGTTAGAAGCTGATTTTGGCTTTCTAGACTTAAAGTTCCTATTTGTGTTTGAATAAAAGGATGATTAAAATGTGAAATGTTCATTGGGGGGAAAAAACCCTCCCATCTTCTGCCTTGTATCATCATTTCTTTGCCAGACTACTAATCTGTCACCTTCACTCCAGATATGATTTTGTGGAAGTGGAGGATATTTCCGAAATTAGCACTCTCATCCGAGGACGGTGGTGTGGATATAAAGACATTCCTCCCAAAATAACATCAAAGACAAACCAGCTGAAGATCACCTTCAAATCAGATGACTTCTTTGTGGCTAAACCAGGATTCAAGGTTTACTATTCCCTGGTGGTAAGTAACATGATGGTATCTGGGGAAGAAATAAAAAACTGCCATAGGGTACAAGGTACAGGGTACCTTATACAGGGTACAAGAAATTATTGGGGAAGGAAGGAAGAGTAATAAACTTCCAAGTTAAGATAATGAATCCTGCTTCCCTTTGGGGAATATGTAGTAGGATAATTTTTGATGAAATCAGTAAATGAAGAAAACTATTAATTAAAATTCACTATTCCTTCATTTTAATAATATATATAGGAAAATACTATACATTTGGGGCTGGAAGCAATTGGGTGAAGGCAGTGACAGAGATTTCCTCTCCCCCTCAAAAAATACTGTGAAAGGCGACACTCTTATTCAAGTCCAGCATTACCTCAGTTGAAGTCAGAGGTGGGGAGAAAAAATACCTTCAAGTGTTGAAACTCATGAAACTATGCAAAACACACACAGGTCATCAGCAATCAAAGATTGATTAATTGATTTAGGAAATGTATATAGCTGCCTATTTACTCATAGTGATTCTGGCAGCTTACAATAAATACACAATGTAGAAAAAATAAAAATCAATAACTTCCCTGCACTTGTGACAGCACACAATTAAGGGAGCCATTTGATGGGCTCCATCACACTCTGGGTTTCCTGGGCCCACTGACAAAGCCAGGTCTTTAGGGCCTTCCGAAAAACAATCTAATTACTGCAGGGATAGTGTTCCAAAGGGAGGGAGCTACCACAGAGAAGGCCCTTCTTCTGAGTCCTGCCAGATGTATCTCCTTAAGGAATGCAACATTCCTTGCCTCCTGGTTCTCATGGGTCAGGTGGATGTGACTGGAAAGAGACAGTCCATCAGATGCAGATATGGATCAACAAATTATTGTATTTTGAATACACTGTCTGTAGATCTTGATTTCTACAGAAAGGCTCTCATGTTGGGAAAGTTGGAAGGGAAGGTCAGCAACAAAGTTTGTGGGCTCATTTACAGTGACATTGTTGGAAGAAGTGAAGGGCCAAGGTAGGGACAGATCATCATGGAGAAAATCTACCTATGTGGACTTAACACCAACTTGATGGCACATTGTCAGGTGCTCAGCATGATTATCTGGTGATAATGTAGGCTCTGTGGGAGTGGTGTGATGGCCTAGAGGATGCTTGCCTCCCACTCGAAAGGTTTTGAGTTCAATCCGAGGCAGTAGCAGATGTTTATTCCGGGGCAAAGAGAAAATATATTCTGTGAACTCTGCATAGGTGTCAGGAAGGGCATCTGGCCAGTAAATGCTTATCTCCACTCAGTTTTCTCGACTCCACCCCAAATCAAGGGATTAAAGGGTCATAAAAAGAAAAAATGTAGGTTGTGCGGCTTCTTTTAGAATAGTCTCAATATCTTACTCAGATTGAAAACATTGTTTAAGGAAACAACATTATTCTCAGCCAATTATTTACTTATTTATCAGATTTTCATGCTATCTGTCACATGATTCTTTACAGTCTGAAAATGGAGAAAAGAGGAAATGGGGACATACCAGCTTACTTTTCCCAATCCTGTAGTATCATCCCACTAGTGTGCGAAGTATGTGAGAAGTACCTTCATATGTCTGTATATTAGAATATAAATATAATAAATTGTGATGGATACTCCACAAGGGAAAGCAGTTGATCAAACAGCCTAAAATGAAACAGCCTTAGCTGTTTGCAGTTAGAAATTTATTTTAAAAATAAACATGCCAATTAGCAACTGTCTGTAGACAGAATTCTTATGAGCCAGGTAATTATATTAGTGTCATAGTAATGAAACTCTGCTTCTCATAATATAAATTTCAAGGCATGTTGAAACCTGAGGAAGCATCTTACTAAAAAAACAGCTGCTATTCCATTTTCTGCACCTTTTTTTCTTTTTAACTTTACGGACTTCTATTATGAATGGGCAGATAAATTCTCCCGCCTTTTGCTGCAGTCGTCTTTCTGTTTGGTCAGAGAGTTTGCTTTAGAATTTATTCTAAAGGAGAGGAGAAATTCGGAGTTACAAGAAAGGGCAGACATCTGTGACTTTTTTGTGTTTCACTGCATCATCCTCTCTCTATCCATCTGTGATGGCTCTGACTGTAACTGTATGTGAGAATGACCTTAGGAGATAAGAGAAAGAACTGCAAAGTAGGCAGATAAAGGGCACCTGAGTCAGCAAGAGAAATAGGGATTTGGCAAATGTCTCATAAGAAACTCTTCCTCGTTTCCTGGACTGTATAGGTGAAGGGAGGGGGAGATGTCATTTCAATCTTCAAAAGCTTCTGTCAATGTGATCTTACAATAAAGACAGAGCTAATACTTCTTCATGTGCTTCTATCTGGACTATTTCACCAGGTTCACCTTGTGTCCGACATATTTGTTAAGTTTCAGGGGGAAAAAATAAGGATAGTGTGTTTTTTCCTATATAGTAATGGTAAATATGATGACTGAGTTCTGCCTTTGATAAATTGATAGGAAAAAATTCTTTGGAGAAATTTAAAGAAAACATTGCTCTGCCCATATATTTGGTGAAAAATTTCAGAGGAGAGTTTTTGTTTTGCTATTGTCACTGAGAAGGCAGAGTCTTCCTCTTGGACAAGTGGATGAATGGAATTGTGATCCAGCTGTCAAGCACCAAGGAAATCAGGAGATCCAGGCAGTTCAAATGGGTATAAACATTTATAGCAAGCTTAAGCTCTCTACAAGAATCTGAACTACTTATGGTCAAAAAAAATTGGTGGTAGATAAGGATAAAAGGAATTTGAGGTGGACTGGATTTAGATCTCTTGTGAATGTGAAGGGATTCATGAATGATGACGCATTTGACTCCTCTTTCTGGCTCAGCCTGGGCATTTCTTACACCAACACATCTGCAGTCTACAGCCTGGGAAAGACTAACTTTTGTGACTATAATAACCTCATTGTCAACTCGTAAAGCATTTCTATGTCTGTTTTAGAGTTGCCATAAACAAGTGGAGGGGAGGAAATCTGAAAAAGCATTGCAGCAATTTAAAACCAGTCGTACATTCCAACACTTATCTTACAAAGATTGTAGCTAAGCTACTGGATCTTCTACCCATTAAAATCCTTAATTGGAGAACATGGTTGGTGACATCCAACCTGTGAATGTGCTTCATTGGAGAATCTGATTTATATTTTCTTGTTTCCAGGGGGAGGGGGGAAACAGGGTCACAGGTGACTGTAAATTATGTATGTCAGAGTTGATGTCATACAGATTAATGCTAGACATGTTGCTCCAAATAAATCTTTTGGTTTCTTTTGAAGCTTGGTTTAAGACTCGTGCATGGTAAATGTTGAGGGAAATTATTGGAATTACTGAAAGAATTGCTTCTTTTAATAAGCTTGGTAAGGGGAAAATCCAACCCTCCTAGAGAATGTTGAAGAAATTATTCAGCTAATTTCCTCTTTCACAAACATAGTAGAAAGTCTCAAGTGGCATTTATGCCCAACTTTCATATTTATTACACATGCCAGTGAAATGTGTATATTCCAGGAGCATTTCAAGACAATGCCGAAGAAAGAGGAAACAGTATGGTAGCTTCGTTGCTGAAAAATTCAGAAGAATCCAGATATGGTCCCATTGGACTCAGAATATTAAGTTAAACAGGATATCCAAAGCTATGCTCGTGAGTGAAGTTACTATACTGTGGAAGCCTTTAATTTGAAAGCAATTTAGCAAAACAACAATTTATGGTATTGCTTTCCCTGGAGTACCACACAATGCATAAAAATTAAGCACTGCTGCTTTGTGTGATATTTCCGAAGGACCTCTCCTATAATTAGCCAGCTTTATGAGAAACTGTGTGCAGTTAATTCAAAACCCTGGGGCTTCAGGAAACAAGAAAATATATAACATTGCAAAAGAACAGAGATTTGTGTGTGTGCTTTTCCCCAGGAGGATAAAATGGATGAATATTGTTGCCAAGGGTCTGTGATATCAAGTCTGTGTGCATAGAAAGTCAGTTTTGCTTGCCAGCAGCCTTACTGAAAGAACATGGTCCTAGCCTTCTTGGAAATCAAAAGGGTTTTTCCAGATTGTGAGACCTCTCAGCACTTCAGGCATGTTTAAAGAAATAGATCAGAAGTGGTATTAAGCTGGTTCTCACCAGTTCTGGAGAACAGGTTGTGGAAATTTTGAGTAGTTCGGACAACTGGCAATACCACCTTTGACTGGCCCCACCCCCATCTAGTCTCTGCCTCCTGAGTCCCAGATGATCGGCTGGGTCTTCTTTTGTTGCCCTGCACAGGGGAAGGGAGCTGGAAAGCAGGTTAGTGGGGTGGGGAAGGAATGAGATTTTGCAGTAACCTTCCCCCAGGAGTGGAGTGGATATGGAGATTTTGCAGTATCCTTCCCTTGCCACATCCAGCACCCATGCCTACCAAGCCATGCCATGCCCACCAAGTTATATCCACAGAACTAGTAGTAAAAAAAATTTGAATCCACCACTGGAGACAACAATAGATTGTACAATCAATGCAAACATTTCTTTTTTCTGCCTGGAGTCAACAATATTTTTTTTAATCAAATTTTTCCTGGGCTTGCTGCAAACACAAAATTAAACTTTTGTAATTTGATACTCTCCTCATATGATGGACTATAAATCTAACGATTCTCTCCAGTACAATCAGTTGAAAATTATGTCTGTAATACACCACTATGACTAGTAGGCTCTAGTGTGGAGAATCTGGGTGATGTCATAAACTGCTTAGATGACTGTTGTTAAGTATTTCATTACGAGGAAGCTTATGCAGAAGTTGCACCAATGCAATGTTGAGAAATTCTTCAGCATTTTTCATTGTTCTGCAGTCTGACAGAAGCAAATTGCTTTCAAACAAGAAGAGATATTTGGAGAAATTCATGTCGGTTTAAGGGCATCACATTCCATTTATTTGTTTAAAGTATTTGTATCCTATTTTTCTTTTAAAAATAAACAAACCTTCAAAGAGTTTATGATTAAATTATTCAGGGCACGTGTAACTCTTTTGATGTGCCATCCTTTTTCCAGAACTGAACCCTTCCTGTCTTGCTATACTTCAGAGACATTCCAAGGGAAGAAAACAAAAAGAAACTTGTCTCCCATTTGACCTTTCAGATTAGGACGTGAGGACAGTCAGAGGTTTTACAGTGATAGAAAGACTTATAACCAAAGTTGTGTAATACTGTGTGGAAATGACCTTGGGAGACAGGAGGAAGAGCTGCAGACTAGGAAGTGGCCAAATATGTGGCAACTGAGCCCACAGAAGGAATGGAGATTTGATAAACATCTCAGAGGAGACCTCCCAATAGTGGACTATAAACATGAGGAAGGGTGGAAGAGATATGCTTTCAGACTTGCAAGATTCTGATAAGGCAACCTTACAATAAAGTCAGGCCTAGTATTTCTGGATGTGCTTCTGGTCTGCACTATTTACAAGGCTGGCAAGTTGTCCCTGCTTCCAGCTGAAGCTCATTGGGTTGTTTTTTTTAATGAATGGACTTGGTCTGAATTTCATTGCACTCATGTCAGAACAACCGATGCACTTCCAGGTTGAAAGGATTAGCTTATGACATCACCCTTGCCCCGATAACGGCTAGTTGGGAGCTCCTTTTATGTCCCCAGCGGGAACTAGCACAAAGCTCACCCTGCCCTATGGAAGCACTTGGGTCTCAAATGTGGGATTGCAAACTTCCAAGCTAGCCTGTTGTGGTTCTCCCACAGCAGGTGTGGACAGCTGAGGACTTGGAGAGTGAAGACTCAGATGAGAGGCCTGCATGTGATGCAGGGATGGGGCCAGGACTATCAGAGAGTGGAGTGCTGCCTTTGTAGCTTTTGGAGGCTGGCAGTAGTGATGAAGAGGCCCCTGAGGAGCCTGTACCAAGTGCTCATGTGCGCAGGGCTGCTCGAAGGAAAGAGCAGCTGTAGCAGCACGGATGACTCGGGAGTAAGGCTGCAAGGTAATGGCCCCTCCCTTAAGAGGTGAAAGCCAGCCCTCAGAGATGGGATTCTTTGCAGAAAGCAAAGAAGTTCTTGCACTTCAAGTGTTATGGAAGTTCAGACTATCCTGGTTTGGGTTTGGAGACTTTTGGTTTTTTATTATTTCCTTGCAATTTAATCTACTATACTTGGCAGCCTTGCACAACCTTAGAAAGGCTTGTTCTTATTTGGGACAATTAGTTTTAATAGTGTATTACTGTGAATGAACGGAATTCACAGAGAAGCATTAAAAAGGTTTTGCTTTTATCTCTGTTTGATATTTGTTTGCTTTGACCAAGGCTTGGGTCAAAACAGCCTCCTAACCACACAAACCACTGGGCTCCCACACTTATTCTGAATGAAAACATTGTTCATCATTTTAAGAAAAAGGCAAGAAGAGACATTCTCCATACTGTTGCCTAGAAAGCAACATGGAGGATCCATGCAATCACCAGAATTGAGCTCAACTCAAGGGCAACTTGCCTTTGTAGCCTCTCTAAGGCTTTTTATCAAGCCTAGATAAACTTCAAGGTTTATCAATATAAACTTCAAAAGGAACTTTTGAATATAACTTCAAAAGGAAGAAGGGAGGCAGAGATGGACAAGACAGAATTTAATTTCCAGACAATCAGACAGTTCATTTGGAATATCAACACATTGTGGAAGATACTCAGAAAGGAAGTGACAGATTGATACATTGGGGAAGTCACCACAGTATTTCTGAGCACTAATGCTTCGGACTTGCAGCTCTGCTTGACTTTATGTTATTTTCATTAAAGAAGAATTATTATTTAGAAAGCAATATAACAATCTCCGACATAGTCCTTAATAGCATCCTGCTGTATACAAATGCTTCTAGGTCCTCTATTGAATTTAATAATAATAATAATAATAATAATAATAATAATAATAATAATAATAATAATAATAATAATAATAATAATAGCAAATGGGCTTAATCCNTAATAATAATAATAATAATAATAATAATAATAATAATAATAATAATAATAATAATAGCAAATGGGCTTAATCCAATGCTTTATTTGGAATCATGCCCATGTGCCCAGAAAGATAGCAAAAGTAACCTCAGGTGGTAGAGAGGCAAGGTCATTAGTTTGCTCTCCAGTAAATCAGTGTTTTGTGATTACCACATCCATCATCATAGTCATGCCATGATCGAGCAATACCCAGCAGCAGCGATCACACACAGCATGTTCTCAGTGCTAAAAAAGTTGTTTACTTCCAACATCAATCTACTTTCAAATATTTTGGACATTTGAAGCATTGTACATGTGGTTTTGCTAAATATATGAGTCCTACTTGGGTGTGCTAATCTTCCAAGTGATTAGAGTCACATGAGAGCCAAGGAATGTGCAAGTGCTCATACTGAGCTGTCATTTGTGCTCTTTTGTGGACCTACCTGATGTTTAGCTCAGGGGTGGGATCCGACTGGTGTAACGACCAGTTCAGTGAGTTACGATTTGCATGCTGTGCATGTGTGTAAATCATCATCAGCTTGCTGCCTGGACAACTGAGCAGCGCTGCACGCGGGTGCGCAACAATTGAAAAAGCACTTTTTTCCTGCTTTTTCAACTGCAGCTGTGCCGCACAAAGCAGCTGAGGGTGAAAATCCAGGAAATAAAGATCAGATAAGAGCCCAGGCTTTTGGGCCAAAAGCCCAAAAGCCCAGGGTGGACCAAAACAGCAGCAGACATAGGACCGGTTCTGTTTGCTGCTCTTCAGAGCTACCGGTTCTACAGAGCTGGACAGAACCAGTAGAATCCCACCCCTGGTTTAGTCCCTCTTCAGTTTCAAATTCTAGAAGATCATCATTGTAAAAGATGTGGGCAGATAACACGTAGTGTAGACTAATTGCTTCTGGGGATGGCTTTCCATTTCATTGCTTTTGATGGGAGTGAGGTTTACAGTAACCCTGTTGCCTTTCAGGATTCTGGCAGTTATCCCAATGAAATCATGAGTCTCGAGTCAAACTTCCAAAACTTCAAATGGCTAGCACTGCCTAGATGTCGCCAACTCTGAGACACATAATTCATTGTCACTTTTGACTCTGGTTTTCCCCCACACCCTGGGTGTATCATAATTCATATTCTTCATTGAGAGTCATCCTTAGCCAAGAGTCATCAATCTTGTTCTCCAGTTAGAATTTTGTGCGCCAGAAACTTCAGCTATCTAGTTACTACCTTTGAAAAACTACTTATGGAATGCACTTTTGCTTTCCAAGCTGCAGCACTGCTCTTTCAAATCCCTTTCCAACCTTCCTTTCTGTTGGCAACTCTAAAAAGTCCATAGAAATATTTTATGAGTTGACACTGTCATTCTAGTAGTTCTAACTGTTGAATTAGAATGGGGCTAATAGGGTTTGTAAGGATCACAGTGAATTATCATGAATAAATCAATAAATCAATAAGTTACTAGGAATTTATGGAATGTAGATTTCACTGGGATCATAGTACATATGCTTTCACATTAGCATGGAGGTTCATTTAGTTTTTTCCTCCCTACTTTATTCTTAGAAATAAATACATTCTTATAAATAAATGTATGGCATATTCAAACAATACAATCAATGGAATGAATATAGCCTTAGACATCCTTAGAAATCAGACCCTGGTTTGTTGATCACTCACTTCCCATTGATTTTCAAGAAATCTGCTCTAAGTATCTTCCATTCAGATACCCAGTTGAAAAATAAATATTAAAAATCATCAGGTCATATGGGTAGGTTTTTAAAAATTTAAATGCCAGGTGGTAAAACATTTGGTCGCATGGGAAGTTTTCTAAATTGGAAAGTTTTTAGCAGCATCCACAGTGATTTGACAGTTAGAAAACTTGAGCTGTTTCACTTGTTTGAAGAAAATCTTCTACCTGTACATACGATTAAGTTCCTGATGTCCAAACAAAGCTTTTGATGATGGGCAGATCTTTTTATTTTCCCCTCAGATGCAAAATTCAAAATTAAATATATCACCTCCCTCATTATTTCAATTGCAGCAGATTGTCTAAACTAATAAACACCAATTTGTAGATGCCAAATGGAATCTATAGCAGATGATCAGAAAATATTTTCAAATTCTGGAATTTAGCTTACTATTTTGTAATGTAAATTAGTTTCTGATACGAAATGGAAAAGAGCTGTTGGCTATAGTCTGAGAGACATTCAACATGTTCTGTCATTCAACATGTATAGGTTTGCAAGCAGCCCCAATTTAATTGAACATATTCATCGTATTTACTTTTAATTCCAAATTACTCTATGAAAATGGTTTTTTTTCATGAAAGTAGGTTAAATTATTAGAGTTGATATTTACTTTCCATTAGATTTATAAATCTTCATAGAAGACAAATCCTAGTCATCT